>OZ002744.1:116537444-116798274 GCA_963924295.1 Dioctria rufipes
GTCTTTCCATGTTCAGACATTTTTCTATTAGGCTGGTTAAGGTTGCTTCACTTAATGACAGAAGATGTGTACTGAAAAGTGGATTCGTTACACCGCATTTTAGGGAATTTATAGCAAAATCTTCTAGGCGCGTAGTCACAGCTTGGAGACCTGTCGCACCATACTTGTATTCTGCAGCTTCCTTACACTGCGTTAGAAACTGTTTGATACGGTTTGCGAAAGCTGTGAGCGATTCAATGGGGTACTGTTTACAAGTAATCAGCTTATTAGGATTGATTAAGTAATTGCCCCATCTCTTCAAACTATGAAAAAGTGCTGGAAGAAGCAAGCATGTATGCATTCCCCAGTAATCTTGTGTGGACAATGTGTAGAAATGCGGATTTGTCTTCATCTTCTAGGCATTGTTGAACTTGTCTACAACATCCAATTAAAATCTTCAGCTCGGTTACAAGTTGAGGACTAGCCTCACCTGAGAATACGGGCACCATTTGTGCAGTTAATTTATCTACCTTTTCATAATTTAGTGGCATTTTTCCGTTGTATTTCAGAGAGTCTTTATTACAATTTGTAATGACACAATTTTCTGGAACTGACTGGGTGCGGGACTTTGCAAATACCAAAGTGGGTAAACTACTAGTTTTTGTAAGAAATCTAACCAAGCTAAGTCGTCGGAAACGTTTACCCAAACGGTGTTCGCGATACCAATTTGTGGATGGTCTGCTATAATGTGAAATTTGCGCCGTTCTCGGGCTGCTTGGAGGGCTTGTATTTTCAAAAGATAGAGAATTTATTGCCGTTTCAAAATCGGAACTAGAAGAACGTCGAGTAGGCAAAACCACAGAAATTTTTGGAAAATTAAAATTTAAAACAGTTAACAGCTGAAGAATAAACAGAAGAAGAAACAGTTATCAGCACAAGATTTTGATATAATGTTAACCACTACAAAAAAAGAAAAAAACACAACACGAACCCGTAGTTCCGTCAAGGAAGATGAGAGTTCTTTAGAGGGGAACAAAAATCCGATAAACATTAAAAATTATTGAACAAATTTTGATCTTCTACCACACGAACATCAGATTTATATGTATTTATATTAGGGAGAGGGAAAACATTTTTTGTACTGATCACTTAGGACTTACGTTTCTAAGGTATTGAGTTATAAATAACCAAATTATTTCACTACCACTTCATTCTTTCTCTTTTTACAAAATCTTACAAAACAATGTTTCCTACTTAAATATAATATAATTAATTGTGCAATATATATGATATATAGTTGTATACAATTGTATAGTATAATTTAGTATTCAGTAGTTTACTTTGCAGATTTATTTATTTTATTAATTCTCCTGGGATGTTTCCAGACTGCCAAATTCAGGTATCCCTAATGTCGTCCGGGATGGATGGTTATTGAAATGTTCATTATTGGGATCTGCTAGCCGTCTTCCTTCTTCAATTTAGGATGGGATGAGACCCTCTAGAATCCCGCGTTGTTGCTTTGAACGTTGATGAGGAGGTGCCTTCTTGCTTTTATCAGCAGAGGCAGTCACAGCTGACCGACCTCGAGCGTTGGGGGTAACTTAAACGAACTTGTATATTTATTACCCCTTTTTTTTCGTGGAGAATCGAGGATTTTCAAGCTCTTATGTTTATATATATATACAGGCAAAAACTGGCTTCCCCGATCCTACCGGCTGCGCCAATGTAACGATCTCACGATTGGTCTAACTGTACCTTACCACTGTGGATAACACCATCAATCAAATACAAATAATAAGAATTTTAACAACAAACACTTTACTTATTTATTCTTCTTTAAATTTATGTATATATAATTCTCCTTTAAATATATGTGTATATAATTCTGGATCACTTATTTTTCTTTGGTTCTTCTTTAAATATATGTATATCTCGATAACTTGTTTTACTTCAACTTTTTTTTTTCATTAGTTCCAAGTCAGCCGACTCACTCACTAACTGCTAATTGACTTCACTCAGCTCCAAGTTTATTACATATATATCATAAAAAATTCTCATTCTACAGAAATAACCAAACTGCTGCACGTCGTCATCACCTCATTAATTCACTTTGCAATTAAATAAAAACCACTTCTGGTATTGATATGTTGTGACATTTGATCCGACTTACATTTTGCAAAGTTATTAATGCAGGTCAGATTTTTATCTCACAACAAGTGAAATGGTGTTACATGGTTTTATGATATTGTGATGATGACTATGTGATGCAATACCGTAACACAATGACTACTTCTATCTTTCGGTTTTACATGCAAATTTCATTGATAACCGTTTTCCTCTTTCCTATTGTAGGTACAGTTTTTTTGAATTTTTCTCTTTTACTTTTTAAAGCATACATCTGTTCGTCATGCGGGAAAGATGGTAGGTTTTGTTCTTGTTACAATCGTTGTTCGTGTAACAAGTAACTAAAAGAAGGGACACAGAAGAGTGTTTCGATTGTTTTCCATTTAAATACACACGGCGAGAAAAGGAAGAAAAAAAGAGAAAAAAAACCAAAACAAAATTAAATCCTCTTTGAACATTTTACGAATAAGACAAAAAATGTGGAAGCGAAGATTACATGCAACGAAACGGAATGGCAAATGATTTATTTTCGTAAATAAGAGATAATGGGCGGAGTTTTCCGATTTTACGCTCATAAAATCTTTCCGAGCTTTTGTGAAAACAGGTTTATCTGAAATATTAAGACAATCGTCCCAATGTGTTTCGCATTAATTCTAATGTTTGTTGGTGTAATCCCATGCTATTTGAACAGAACTTTTCTCTGTTTACATTCGTTTTGCTATGAAGAAATTAAGTGGGAGAACTCATGCTGGATTCTCTGATATTTTCGGGAACAATGAGCATTTCATTTCCTTTCAGCATCTTGGCCACAGCGAAATTTATCTTTTTCTTAAAAATGGGAGATAGTGTGACCCGAAGTACATTATTATGAATAGTTTGATAGGATTTTGAGGGATTCAATAAGACTTAGACGTTCGGGTAATCCTACGTTCTCTCGATTTTTGTTTTTAGCTCGTTGACTTAGTTGTACTACAATAGTGTATAGTCAAGTTCTTTCCCCCATTCATACAAAAGACGAAAGTGTATGAAATTACTTGTATCATTCTTAAAAAACACGAAAAATTTCTCATTTTGTTCGCCTCTGTCTCTACTTATCCTTATTTATACTTTGACTAAAGCATGGTTTTCCCAAGCGAAGTTACCGTCTCAAGTAATCTCGTTTTCAGTCCCTCATCCCCTCTTGATATACCAATAGATTACTTGCGCCAGTACGAAAATGAGAAATAGTCAAATTAAGTCCTTTTTCCGCAACTGGTTCATTTTTTGATTTAAGTAGTCTTTAATAGTATCAGCTGGTATGGAACTTGTGAAATTTCAACACATTTGTGTTTTGGATTTTAATCAATATGCCAGGAACGTACTTACACTTTATTTTTTCTTAGAATTTTTTCTCGCACAACGGTTCCTCAAAAAATTAAAAATAACTGATCCATGTTTGTAAAGCTTTTATTTATATAACTCAGTACAAAAAATAACCAAAATTTATCCTTCAACAAATAAATAAATCAAAAACATTTCTCATCAAATTGTTTGTGCCTCCAATTCTATTCACAAAATTATTTTTTGTACTGAGTTATATAAATGAAAGCTTTACAAACATGGATCAGTTATTTTTAATTTTTTGAGAAATCGTTTCCCGTGTTTTTACACTCTTTGTAGAGCATATCCATTGAAAATGCTTAAAAAGCTGATTCCCAAAAGATAATTGCATACTTTCTGGCATTTATTGAACTTTTTCGAGGCTATGCACAGTGTTTCGTCTAGTACAAGCTAACGGAACAAAATTATTTTTTGAGTTATTTTTATTGTTTGTGTATATTGCAGGTATACTCCGCTATTTTAAGAGAAAAAGGCTATGCACAGTGTTTCGTCTAGTACAAGCTAACGGAACAAAATTATTTTTTGAGTTATTTTTATTGTTTGTGTATATTGCAGGTATAATCCGCTATTTTAAGAGAAAAAGAGGGAAGCCTCCATACTGAAAGGTGTGTAGACCCTACATACGCGATGGGCACACCATTTGTCACGATACGCGGTGAAATGAAGGTGGTTGCGCTGCGAGTAGCTACCTCTGCTATCGCTTCATGGGATTATAGGCGTGAGTGTATTTTTTTTTTATAAATAGAGCTTAGGGGATTGAAATATAAACAATTTATAAAATTGTTTCACTTTTTAATAAGTATTTACATTTTTATATTTAAACAATTAAATTAAACTTAACAAAAACAACACAAAAATTACTAGATAATTACAATTGATGTCTACAATATTAATATTAAATAACTAAAACACTTAAAGTAAAAACTATAACTAGGTGATAATATAGTACAATTACAATTTTTAATCATCGCCATCAGATGATTCTTCTCCATTACTCTCCCATTCAGTAGAGTCTGACTACAAATAATCTTCCTCATTAATTTCGTAATGTCCTGGTTGGTATGGAAGGTGGGACAATCAACTGCAGAACCTTCGCTGGCAAAGTCGTAATTTGCTTTCGCGGTATTTCTCTTAGTGTGTTAATTACAGGATCGGCCGTAATCAGGAGCATCCTCAAAAGATCTGTATTCGTGGCAATACGTGACCTCTTTCTGGTGTATCGGTCACGGAATCTACGGCAATCTTTATGTATTGCCTCCTGGGCTTCTTCGGAAAACTGACCAATTGGAAAGAGGCAAGATTAAATTACCTCCGCACTGTGTACTAGAATCTTGTGCACAGTAACCGGCATGGAGTACCACGAATACAGATTAAGGTATAATTTTCGAGTTTCAACGGAATACTTTTCGAATTCCGAAAAATTTATGTCATATCCCGATGATAATGTTGTTAAAATTACATGAAATCTTTTAATGAGCCTTACGTCCAATCCTGTAATTTCGCTGCTTAATTCAGCATTAGAAAAAAATCTACGTGCTGTGTTTCCATCATTCGAGTTACCATACCCAGGTTTTGATTTATTTACTATAAGACCCATGCGATCTTTGAACTCGTTTTGGATCTCTTGTGAGCTTTGCTTCACAATAGCTTTATCATTGTCTCCTCTAACTCTATTCTTCAAAAAGTTCCATTTTCGTCATAGTTATGACTCGTTCTGAAATAAGGAAAATCATTTTACTTGCGGGGCCTTACGGGGTCACAAATATGTGCGTCTATGCCTGAATATTGTAGTCATAATATATAGAAGTATCAAGACGAGTACATTCGGGTAAAAAAAGTTGCGATCCTTTGAAGTTTCCAATTATGGAAAAATATGCAGGATTTCTTTCTAGATTTTCAAACTCGTATTAAAGCAAAAAATATGTGAAAAATTTGCAAATAAGTATATGATAATAGTGTAAATACCTTCAACAGAATATTCCATCCAAAAACAATTTTCACTATGCTACCAATTTTAATAGATCTAACCACAAGTGTGTCAAAAATGCAAGTGATTTGTAAATGAAAATCGAAACTGTTAAGCACTTACCTTTCACCCCCGATAATGTACCGTAATAAAGTAATTGCCACAATGAGATCTTGGAATTGTGTACCTGTGACGGGTTGTTAACAAGATGTCATAACCAGTTCCTGGAAATTACATCATGAATTTAGTCTCGCTAGTTTGTACTACACGAAACACTGTGCTATGATTGGGTAAAGGAAAAGTGCAAAAAATGTAGAAAGGGTTACATTTTGGGTACAATTTGAAGCGAGGCTTTTCATCTTTTAGATCTGATATGAAAGGTTGTTGTTGATGACGTATTTATTAATAATAATAGTAGTTCAATAAAAGAACACCGAATTAAAAGTCCGAAATCTTAGCTTTGTTGAGCCATAACTTAAAAGGAGGGGAAAAGTTAATAGACCACTGGAAAGATCCAACGAATGTCAATTGAACAAATTTTAAAGCATCATCGTAGGGTACCATGTTCAGAAGTTACAGGGTAACCTATAAGAACATACACACATATTTTTTATGTCCTGTTATTTCAGAAACTGTTAGGATTTCTCTCCCCTCACCCATACAATTCTTTGCATTCAAGTGTAACACAATATTGGGGCCACCCTGTATAACATTAACATAGTTACAACGCTGTGAAAATTGTTTTTTATGTGTGCACAAATAATTTTGTGAAGAAAATTGCATGCACAAATAATTTTGTGAAAAAACTTTTTGTTCTATTTATTTGCTGAATGATAAATTTTTTTAATTTTTTTAACTGAATCATGTAAATAAAAGCGTTACAAACATGGATCAATTTTGTTTTTTTGTTTTTTAGGAAACATATATCCGTTACATATTACAGATGTCTATACAGCAACAGTCTCGAAACTACTGTGCACAAATAATTTTGTGAATGATTGTACATCAAAACGTGTACCAATTGGAGAAAATATACACAATTTTACTATTTCTCAGTTTCCAATTCGCTAAAAAGTGTAAGTGTGTGGAACTCGTTTTCATACTGGTGCAAGTAAATTGATGGTTATGTCAAGAGGGGGTGAGGGGAAAACAACGAGGTTACTTGGGACGGTAACTTCGCTTGTGAAAACCATGCTTAATTTAGGGCTCTCATGTGGTAGTGAGGGTTTCTGTCCCAGGAATTGGGAAGTATTTCTCGAGAATTTTGGTATGAAAGATCGAGTGATTGGTAGTAGTCGTATACTTACTACGTTTTCAACACTCACACTTTCACTGTTCATTCTGTAAGCACAGAAAATGCACCAGCGGACAATTTAATAAAATAAAAATAATAAAAATATGACAAAAGGAAAACCTTTTACATCCTTCTAGGAATTTTTATATTTTATGGCCCTTCTGGCAATTTAGTAAAATGCTCAAAGCGCGCCGCCTGTGATTCTTGGAATAAGGGTTTAAGGAATTAGCTAAATAGATTATTCAGGGGACAATATGTTCGACTGAAGGAAAATGTTTTTAGTTTCGATGTTCGTGGCAGTGAAACCGGGCTGGCTAATTTTGATATTTATTATTTTATAAAAGAGTGTATTACATTTAAAAATAAACTTTTTATAAGAAGATAAATCGTGAGTTTTTAATTCCGTATAATATCTACGCTCACTTTAACACTATAATAGTTTTCAATAAGTTTCCCTCTTTCTTTTCCTCCGTACACGTTATGACCAATCCGCAACAAATTTCATTTTGCCCCTAGCTTAAAAGTGAAATATAATCTTTCCGTTTTGTACGTGCTCCTATCCATGATTCAACTACACAAACGAAGTCACAACGATGATGTTTTTTTTTTGTTATGTAGATCGTTACAGGCCGTTAATGGATTTCAGCCACTGACATATAATAAGAATGGATCGAGCGTTCTTGCTTCAAAAATGGCATAAATATTGAACAGGCTGTGAAAACCCTTTATTTCGTACAATTGCACACCGATTTATAATTAATTATTATTTTTTGATTGGAAACACTAAAAATTTTATAAAATAGTATTGCATTAAATTAAAATTATTTAGGAAGTTAAACTTGTTTTAATTAACACAAAAATTAATTTTTAATATTACTGAATAATTTGCTCCTCTACAGATTTGTTGTCAAACTTAATTGAGCTTTTAAGAGATAGACGTATATAAACAAAATATTTACCTGAATTTTTATGTCAATTCCAATACATTTCAATTAATACAGCTGGACTGTTTCCAAATTTGGTTACAGTTCAGTGTACATTTTGAGCTTGAGAGAGACAAATAGATTTTAGCCAAAATTTGTGCCATTTTTTACAATAGGAATTAGATAGGATGGCTCAGTACATTCTTATTATATGTCGGTGGTTTCAGCGCATAAATTTTTGGTTTTTCGTTTTCCTTCCGTTAGTTTTCAATTTTTTTAATAATCACACCGATCCCACTTCTGGTATTGTCAGGATATGGAGGGGAAAGGGAAACTAAATGTGGTTAATTTTATTAAATATTAAAATACTCATAAGTTATATACTAAGACAGTCTCTATTTTATCGATAAATCGCGAGTCGCGTCGAAATACGAGTTATCATGCTATACGTTCTGGGTTTACCGTCGAATTCCTAGTTCTTTCCTTGAGCTTGATAGAGTGGATCGTCGGTCTTCGGTATCAGTGTTGCCAGGTGTGAGCGAACCTGGATGACGGGCACCTGTTTTTTCATACTTCAAAAAACCACTTGGGCGCCTACCTAAGAATATTCATTTTGTGTACATTCCAAAATATATGGACTACTTCAAGAAAGTGAGGAAACTGTCTCTAGATGGAAATATATCTGATAACCGGCAAAAGATTGATATAAAGAACGTGAGTGTGTCCCATCAGAAAGGTTAAAATGGCTATGTCTCTAAATACCATAGGGCTGGAGGCTGAGCTAACTTTCAAAAGGTGCCAAGTGTGTGACATTTTCTATAGCATATACGCTATATCAATCTGTGAGCTTGTTAACAGCACTCCCGACTGACTTTGCACATATGTGCATCTCATTATACAAATTTTATCTATAGTATATATTTATGTATATAACTACATAATTAAATGCACAGGCATATTGATTAAATTATAAAAACCGTTTTTTCAGGCTTGCCAAGAAACCGTAATGTACGAATGGGTGCTAACAGTTTTTACGTTACTGCTATCTTTAGCATGTGGTATATATCTTTGTGATTTTTAATTACTATAGTTACTACAGTTTCCGTAAAATCTTAACAATTTAGCGACAAATCACTTTGAATACGACAATTTTGAACAACCGTACGTTAACACCAGCAATACTAATGTTGTTAAGACAGTATACTTTGAACCATCCGCCTCACAGAATGTAACAACAATTGTCGGTCAAGCTGCTTTTTTGAACTGCAGAGTTAGAAACCTGGGAGAGAAAACGGTACGGTAATTGACATTGTTTCACGCAAATAAATCAGTTTAATTTGAATATACATCCAGGTATCATGGGTTCGACATAAGGATATCAATTTACTTACGGTCGGTAGATACACTTACTCAGCCGATGAAAGATTTATTCCACTGCATAATGAGAAGACCGGTGACTGGACGTTACAGGTGTGTATAACTAAGAATTTCATGGTATTATTTACATATATAATAGAAGAATTTTTTAAATAGATAAAATATACACAGAAGAAGGATTCAGGAGCGTATGAATGTCAAGTATCCACAACGCCACCAATGGGTATTATAATGTCTTTACTAGTTGTTGGTAAGTATTATTAACAAAATTTAGAAAATTGTCAAAAATTACCAGAGTGATTCAGATTCATCTTCAAAATCTATATAATAACGTATCACTGTCATGTCAGAATATCCTATTTTCACCACGCATTATTGGCTCGCGCTTCGTTGGCGCACCCCAGCAATTAACTTGATACTACAACTTAATAATAATTATACTGTGAAACGCTCATTTATAAAACTAAAAGAAAATAATAAATGCAAAATATTGGGATTAGTTCATGCTTGCTAAGGACTTCCCTAAAGAATTAAGTTTGTGTAAATTTAGCAATTCGCAATTAAAATAAACTATGCACATCGAAAACGAAAATGAAAGCACTGAAGTGAAAAATATAAATTTTGTCCTATTATAACAGAATTTTGCCAAAATACAGGTATTGAGTTAATTAGTCAGAAAAAGTACTGATCGAGCCTAGATAACAAATAATTATTTTGACTTCCAATAACTAACTGAATACAAATAATTCTGTCTATTAGAATCAAACCCCGATCTTTGGCAAATTAAAAAAAAACTAGTGATGCCATTTTATTTGTTTGACATATATCTATCTAACAGCTTTTTCTTTTGCGGCAAAGCCATTCCATTCCCATAAAAAAAAATTAAATTAAAATACAGGTTGCATTCAAAGCCAAGTCTTTTCCAAAAAAAACTTCGTTACAAAAGACGTCAACAAATTTTCAGTTTCAAAACAAGTCATTTCCGTTAAAAATTTTTGTTTCCAAATTGGGGTAATTTTCCATACAACTGGCAGTACAGTTTTGTTAAGCCTGAACCCGTCTACACGAAACGTTGCTTTAGTGTGCGCTCTATACCTTTTATAGTTTAGTTTTAAGGAAAATAACTTAGTGTAATGCGGCACTTTGTGCGATACGGAAGAAACTAGTCTTTTCAATGTAATGAATTTAGTGTGAATTTTTAACTTTTAACAGTGATTTATTATGGAGTCGTTGGAATGTCCAGTTGAAATTGAGACCGGTATAGCAAGACGAAGACTGCGCAATGGAAATAATACTAAACGTGCTAAAGCTAAATTATTAAGGTAAGTTTTATAAATTATATTTTGCAATGTCATTTCAATGGCAAGTTATTTTATATCGATCAGATATTCTCAAAAATCATTGCCAAAAATGCCAAAATGCAAACATCCGCAAGGTAAATTAAAATGTAGCACAATAACAGGAGCTGATGCCTTAAAGTTTTCGCAAAAAGAGTGTGCCAAGCTGCATTTTGGGGTATTTTAAATATTGGGAAAGAACGTATTCAAAAAGTGTGTAAACGGCATTTGGCCACAGGTACAACCCCGACTGGGAATCGTGGTGGCGACAGAAAAACTGCCAAACATATGGCAAAGAAAAATGCGGTTATAAATTTTATTAAAAAATTTAGGACCATTGAAGTGCATTATTGTCGAACCAAAATTGCTGCAAGGCAATACTTATCTGCATCTTTAACAATTAATAAGATGTATCGAATGTACAAAAAAGAAACAACGGAGCCAGAGCTTTAAGTAACAAATTCATCTTTCAGAGAGATATTTAATACGAAATTTAAAATCGGCTTCAAGTCTCCATCAACTGATATGTGTTCATTGTGTCTAATGTACAGAGAAAGAATAAAAATTGAAAAGGATCCAAAAATTACAAACACTTTAATGATAGAAAAAACAGTGCATGAAAAACGAAGTAAAGCGTATTTTGAATTATTAAGAGAGGAGAAATCAGATTTAAATTTTTTTTCATTTGACTGCCAAAAGAACATGCTATTACCCAAGGTGCCCGACCAAGCTGCTTATTACAGCCGACAACTATGCTCATACAATTTCGGGATAGTTGAAGGATCATCAAGGTCTACGTTAACAAAAGATAATGTATTTTTGTATGTTTGAAACAGATAGACCGAAAGGATCTAATGAAATATCATCATCTGTTTTTCACCGTCTTTGTTGTACTAATCTCCAGGGTATAAAACATATTCCCCTTGTTGCAGATGGATGCGGCGGACAAAATAAAAACTCCGCGTCAAGTAATTACAATGGAACTAGTGTTTCCAGTTGCAGGACACTCTTATATTCCTCCTGATAGGGTGTTTGCCAGGATTGAAAAAGATGTGAGGGCCAGAGAAACTATTATTTTACCTCAGGAATATTTCGATAATTACAAATCGTATGGCACAGTTGTAATGTTTGGAAGTACTGAATGTCCTGTAATGGATTGGAAATCTTTGTCTTCCGAATATTTAAAGCCTTCAAGTGCTTGGCACTTTCAGTTTAATAAGGCGAACAAAAGGTAATGATATTTTTTTTATTTCGTTTGTGACAAAACAACACTTTTTCCTTTTTTTATAGTAGGTAATATTCGTATACGTGGAGAGGTTTCTTACAAATCTGATATACAAGCTGCCCAAAGTGTTATAAAGAAAGGAAAATTAATTTCAAATATGCAACCTCGTTCTTTTCCTTCAGGAAATATACCAATCAAAGCAGCAAAATTAAATGATATTACAAATCTACTAAAGAAGCACTTTGGAGACGATTGGCAAACTTTACAAAGTTTATCATTTTATAAAAATATTTTAGAGTTAAGAAACCAGGAAAATATAACTGCAGAAGATTACCCAATTTGTGAATTCCAAGAGGAAGATAACGGATTAAGAATATAGACTTTGCTTTGACTTTCTAACATTGATTTGTGATTACATATATATACATATTTCTATATTAAATGAACAGATGAAAAAAGCCAACTGCCTCATCCGAGATGATCTCGAATGACGGAGTTGGTTGTCCAATTTATTAAATTAGAATTGCAGCAAGTGCAATAAAAATTGTTTTAATATCAAAATCGATTTTATATGAGAAAAAAAAATTGGTAATTCTTAAATAGTTTATAAGACTGAAATGAATTTTCTATGTTAATTTTGTTACTTTTATGTCTTAAAGATGAATTATTAAAGTTTTTGTTATACATTGAAAAAATGCTGTTTACCTGCTATTATTTCAATAGTATCAGAAGAAAATTTCAAACCACGACGTTTACAATAACTTGTTTTCATATCAAGTCATTTCCAGTAAAGTAAGTTTCAAATCAATCCTTTTGAATCAGTGAGATGCATATCACGTCTTTTCCATTTTTTTTTAAATAATTACGGAATGCTTAACAAAAATATTATTATTTAAAATTCAAAATATAAATTTTTGTTACACTCCCAACAGACATGTAAAAAAATTCATTGGGAAGAATCTTTAACTTATACTTGAGAGGTTTTTTTACTTTATCTCAAAATGACTTAGCATGACAAAGACCAGGGTTTGATTCTAATGGACACAATTGGTAAATTCTTATTTATAATACTAAATTTCTGGCATAAAAAATTAACAAATTATCGACATCAATAACAACATAAAAAAAGAAAAGGAGAAAAGAAATTTCAACAAGGAAAATAATTTTTGTAATAAGATCAATGAATTGCATCAAATGCTGACAATTGCATTTTCGCAAATGCAAACAAAATTTTTCATAAATCTTTGTAGGAGATTATGCTATCTAAATAATTAATTAAGGTGAATGAATTCTTTATATTCTGTTAATGATATTTATTTTATTTAGATCTACTCCGTATATTCTCCCCATTCAAGGTTGAGTGATGGTAACGCGATGCTGTCCTGTCCCTCTGTCCTTTGCTCGCCTCGTCTTGAAGTCGGCATCGTACGTAGGATTTCGCTTAAAGGGGCGGCGGGGGGGCGGGGCATAGGTGTCTAAGAAAGATTGGAGAAACAGGGCTCTAAAGTCGCGTCCTATGCCCATCTGAGCACTTACGATGATCCTTTGAAGATTTAGAATTTTAAGTTTTATCTGCTAACATCTCGGCAAGGATCATAATGCCATTGTTTTCTTCAACTTCAATAAATTAATTATAATTTTATAAAGAATGAAACCAATCGAAGTATTTATTTATTTATTATTATTTATTTTGGTCGAATGGCCGAACTCATGCCAATAAATTTCTCTAAATTTTGTATGAAAAGAAGTAAATTTGCTTTTTGTTACGTAATATAGTCATCGTGATGTATAAAAAGTTGACAAATTACAATTAGTTCCAGGGAAAGTTTTTATGCCTTTTTCGGGGGTATAAAGAAGCAGTGGTGGATCCAGCTAGGTGGCGCGGGGCCGCTAAAAAAAATTGCAATAGATCTTCTGAAGTTTTCTAAATAAAATCTATTCTATTGCCCTAATTGTTAAAAATTTTAAAAATTTTTGGAAGCGTTTAATTTAATAAGAGGGCAGCCGTTATAGCTAGCGGCTAACCCTTCACTCCACTTTAAGTCGTGGCTGTTGAGTCCTATACAGGAAACATTTAGTGCTGAAAACAGCTGCCAATTGAAGCGTCTTCCATGTAAAACAATTACAACTCTTAATTGGAGAGATTCAATGAAACTACACATCGTCAAACAAACCTTTGTATATTGGTGTAGTGAGTTATTACATTTAAGCAAACGATTTATTTTGGAATATACATTTTGTTTTATTTCGTAAAATGGAATAGAGTTTTACTAGAATACTTAGCTCACACGTTAAATAAAAAGAAAATATAAATGCTGATTGGCAAATTTTCAATCAGTTTCTTAGAGAAATTGATTGGTCGGTCTGTTTTTCTTCGTGCGACGTTGATGACTGCACATCAGAGCTTAGTGACATTTTAAGCCTTATCATAAATGAATACATTCCTTATTCCTAGAGCAGATCTCAACAACAGCAAAGTCGCTCTTGGTTTAACGATTAGTTCAACCAAGTAATAAAGGCGAACGAGTCTACTTATCTCGCGTATCAATTGCATTTATGTACAGAACTGAAACAAGTCGACAAGACGGCACAGAGCACCTCCAAGTCCATTATCTGGAGAGAAAAAGTTATTTTTAACAGAAATGTTTGACTAAGGAACTTGGAATCAAGGATAGCATAAGGTTTTGGTCAAAACCACGAGGAACAACTTCACTAATTCCTCTATAGCTTCACTACTTAACAATGGTGTTCAGACCACACTGAGTTTCTTGATATTCGCTCGATGGTTTTCCTTCCCCAATTTATGCTTCCTAAAACGAGACGAAAAAACTATATAAAAACACTTATCTAGTGCTAGGAAACTTCCTCCCTTGGGTTCAGTGCCGTTCAAAATTTCTTCCAATCACATTTAATTACTGAAAGATATAAAAACATTATTAGTTTAAATAAAAAATAAAATAAATTAACAAACTCACCAACAATCCATCATACGTCCGATTATTTACGTCTGCTAATGTAATCATATGACATTGTCATGACATGACGTCAGCTGGTATCGCCGCAGTCAAAGTTCAATGGAATACAACTTTGAGATTGGGCGTTGCCAGGGCAATCCATCATGAACCAGAAACGTAGCGGTTCACGGCGGTTATAAAAAGGCGACCAGCAACAGCAGAATCATTCTCGTATCAGAATTTACTCGGAATGTATCCTCCACCAGAATTTAGTCGGTTTCCTATCTTTTGCACAAAATCTAATTTTTGCTTCCATCTAAGTTGGTATTTACTCCTGCTGCAGAAATTTACTTCTGCTTCAACTTTATCCTACATCTAAGCAGGAATTTCCTCCTGCTGCAGAAATTTACTTCTGCTTGATCTTTATCCTACACCTAAACAGGAATTTACTCCAGCTGCAGAAATTTACTCCTGCTTCAGTTCCATCGTACATCTAAGCAGGAGCTTACTCCTACTACAGTACTTCACTTCCGCCTCATTTTATCCTTTATTTACATTAGCAGAAACATACTCCTGCTGCAGAAACTTACTTGTGGTGATTTTAATACTGCCACAAAGGACTGGGAGTACTTCAGTTCTATTACTGGAAAATACACCAGCCGTAATGAACATCAAACTTATTCTTCGATAAAAACACTTATTACTTGAACAGAGTACTATAATTATAATTTAATTATTATTTAATATGCAAATTTGTTCAAGAAGGAACTTTTTTTGGATTGTCCGGTATATAGCAAAAGTTGAAAAATGTTTTTAATTTGTTTTTTCATCACACAACCCATTATATTTTGGGTGGCAAGTTTCAAGTCTTGGTTTGACTCATCAACAGGTCCCAAATAGCGAAATTGAGTGACTTGAAAAACAAATGAAAAAATAGAACAAAGAAAAGAAATGAAAAAAAGAATAAAATTGAGTAAAATAAAAAAAAAAAATTATTAAAAAAAATTAAATCTTTTTTAAGAAACCAGACTCATTCGAAACGAATCGAAACTGTATTCGCCCGCAGTGGGCTGAAAAAGAAAAAATAAAAAGAAAGAAGAAGAAGCGTTTCGTGTTAGCAGAAAACCTTACACTCATCAGTGCAGCTTGGTTTTCTGCCTGCTGCAGACGCTTGAAACAGATTAAATTGATCTCCTCTCATATAAAATCAGAATAAATTCTGGGTGTGAATTACATGAGGCAAAAAACACTCCTATATTATACCAAGGAGGAAGAAATAAAGATTGAGATTACTCTATAATGATGTTTTACCGGGTTAAACTTATAGTTGTTCAAGGAGGAACTTTTTTTGGATTCTCCGGTATATAGCAAAAGCTAGAAAATGTGTTTAATTTGTTATTTCATCACACAACCCATTATATTTTGGGTGACAAGTTTCAAGTCTTGGTTTGACTCATCAACAGGACCCAAATAGCGAAATTGAGTGACATGAAAAACAAATGAAAATATAGAACAAAGAAAAGAAATGAAACAATCCAAAAAATTGAGAAAAATAGAAAAAAAATTTAAAATTTTTTTAAAAAACCAGATTCATTCGAACCGAATCAAACCTGTATTTGCCCCCAAACTGCACCCAGAGAAGTGCCAGTTCTCGAGACGACAAGTTGCTTATCTAGGGCACAAATGCTCTAGCGAAGGTGCATTACCAGACGCCAGCAAAACGGCCTGCGTCCAAACATTTCCTGTTCCTAGAACAGTAAGGCAAGTTCAGTCCTTTTTAGGACTTGCCAATCACTATAGGAAGTTCATTCCGGACTTCTTAAAAATCGTTCGACCAATTACGAATTTACTACGCAAGGATGTAAAATTCACGGACCAAGAAATGCCAAGAAGCATTTCAAAGCATCAAGAATGCTCTAATATCACCACCACTTTTAATCTATTCAGATTTCTCTAAACCTTTGAATCTTACAACAGACGCCAGCAACGAAGCATTAGGCGCTGTGCTTTCCCAAGGAGAAGTGGGTAAAGTCCAGCCAATCGCCTATGCAAGCCGAACGCTGAATAGAGCCGAGAGAAATTATTTCACAATTGAAAAGGAGTTATTGGCTATAGTCTGGGCAACTAGAAATTTCCGAAGCTACTTTCAAGGTAGGAAATTCACAGTCAATACTGTCTTTAATGTTAAAGACCCGACTTCCCGTTTGGTGCGATTTCATCACAAATTGTCAGAATTCGAGAATACTACCGAATACAAACCAGGGAAGTATAATACCAATGCAGATGCATTAAGCCGCAGTCCACAAGTATTAAACGAAGACTATACAGGCAACACTGTCTAATCACGGCTACTTCTCCACCTACAAGTAGGCTTCTCTGGCACTATAAGAACGCTGATTGGGAAAGCCTCAATCAGTATCTTAGAGATATAGATTGGTCGGTCTGTTTTGCTCCGAGGGATGCTGATGAATGCACATTAGAACTTAGTAACATACTAAGTCTAGGCATGCGTGAATATATTCCGTATTCTTACAGCAGATCTCAACAACAGCAAAATCGCTCTTGGTTTAACAATAAGTACAACCAAGCTATAAAAGCGAAAGAGTCTGCTTTTCGCGCCTATCAAGTGCATCCTTGTCCAGAACTGAAATGAATCTACAAGACTGCACGGAACACCTGCAAGTCCATTATCCAGAGAGAAAAATTTCTCTTTGACCAGAATGTTAGACAAAGAATCTTGGCAAGCCGCAAAGGTAGTAAAGGTTTCTGGACCCTGTTCAAAACCATCAGGAACAACTTCAGCAGTTCCTCTATACCTTCACTACTTAATAATGGTGAAGTGGTTGTTGACTCCCTGGATAAAGCTAATATTTTGGCTGCTAGATTCGCATCAAATTCTTTTCTTCCACCCACTTCACAGGCACCTGTCGTGCATCCCCCGTGCGGATGTGTACAAGAGCCAATACACATCCGTACGAGGGATGTGTTCAAGGTCCTTAATGGAATCAACGTCTCTAAAGCCGCAGGCCCTGATGGTTTCTCGCCCCTATTAATTAAAAGCTGTGCCTCATCCTTGGCTAAACCTCTGCGCAAACTATTCTACCTGTCCTACTCGACAGGAAAATTTCCAACTGCTTGGAAACTAGCTCACGTTCAGCCTATTCCCAAGAAAGGAGAGGGTAGCGATCCCTCAAATTATCGACCAATTGCAATCACTTCGATTCTTTCAAAGGTTTTTGAATCTATCATTAACTCCAAATTAATGAAGTATCTGGAAACCAATCAGCTAATCAACGATCGCCAATACGGCTTCCGGCACGGACGCTCATCTGGAGACTTGCTGACTTTTCTTACGGAACGTTGGAATCGTAGTCTTCACAATTTTGGTGAGTCCAAAATCGTTGCTCTAGATATTTCAAAGGCCTTTGATAGAGTCTGGCATTCAGCCCTTTTGGCCAAACTCAAAGCAATTGGTCTATCCCCTCCTCTTCTATTATGGATTGAAAGTTTTTTATCTAGTCGCCAAATACGAGTTGTATTAGATGGCGTTATATCTGATCCTCATCCTATTAATGCCGGTGTCCCCCAGGGCTCTGTTATTTCTCCGACTCTATTTCTAATCTTCATTAAAGATCTGCTTTCCCTTACTTTCAATCCTATCCATAGCTTTGCTGATGACAGTACCCTTGATTTCGCATACTCCTTTGACACCCTTCCGGATTCCAGAGGGAACGCCGCATGTGTTAAACGAGACTGCATGATTAGATCATTGAATAACGATCTTGACAATATTCTCGCTTGGGGCAAAGTGAATCGCGTCGAATTCAATGCATCTAAGACCCAAAGCTGTCTCATCTCATTAAAACAAGACCATCACTTAACCACTCCCGTTTCGTTTGATGGTGCATTAATTTCTGAATCACCGTCACTAAGAATTCTTGGCATTAATATTTCCAGTAAGTTAAGCTGGACAGATCACATCTTCTCGGTTGCCAAAGAAGCATCCAAATGTCTTGGTTTTTTGAAAAGGTGTAAGAAATATTTCAGCCCATCAAATATAGCGCTCCTCTACAAGTCCTACATCAGACCCAGAATGGAATACAATTCCCATATCTGGGCCGGGGCTGGTCGCACAGCCTTAGCTTCATTGGATATTGTTCAAAAGAGAGCCTGCAAGCTCATTGGCGATGTGGCAATTACTCGTCATATCGACTCGCTCGAGCACCGTCGCAATGTTGGATGCCTTTCGCTCCTTTATCGCTATATGCATGGTCAATGTTCTGATGAAATATCTAGTCTGATCCCTTGTAGAATAGTTCCTGCACGCAATACTCGCGCTGCATCCCGCGCTCATCCTTTTACCCTTCAAATTACCTTTGGCCGTACACTTAAATTCCGTGATGCTTTCTTATCCCGATCTGTGCGAATGTGGAACAGTCTACCATCTTCTGTCTTTCCTCCGGCATACAACCTGCAAAAGTTTAAGGGCGACATACATCGGCACCTCCGCCACTCTCCTCATATCCCTTAATCCTTTCCATATCTCCTTCCTGCCACGCTGTGCTTTGCATCATAGGGTATCCCCTGAGCTTGGCTTAATAATATAAAAAAAAAAAAAAAAAAACACCTTAACGGTACAAGCCCAAGTCCACCACACTATGGACTCTGATGTCGAGGAAAATGTTTCCCCAAATCGCAGAAAAATAAGAAATCCGCTCATTGCTTCGCCGTGACCAGAGCCCAAAAACAGAGAGCCAAAGAAGCCAATACTAGCCCCAGCGCTGAAACACAGCCCACGGCAGCGGAAGATAAACAAAATGAACCCCCAGAGGCTGAAATACAACCCCCTGCTACGCTTGAAGAAGATATAAGTCCAGTCAAGGTACCTGAGATAATCACGAGCCCCAAGGAAGTTCAAACAATCTTAAAGGATTATCACGACTCTCCTTTCGGCGGCCATCAGGGTGTCATTAAGACTTATAAAAGAATTCGACGCAAGTATTGGTGGAGACACATCCTTAGCGGCATAAAGAAATACATAAAAAAATGCCCTAAGTGCCAAACAATGAAAGCATCTCCACAATTCAAGATGCCAATGGTAATAACGGACATCGCAGAACAACCTTCCGACAAGGTTTACCTCGATATAGTAGGTCCACTAGAAGAGACCATATCAGGTAATAAATGTATCTTAACTTTTCAAGATAATCTTACCAAATTTGTCGATTGGTATGCCATACCAAATGGAGAAGCAGCAACGTCGGAGGAAATCTTGTTCGAAGAGATTGTCACGCGTTATCGTATTCCAAAGAGAATAGTCACCGTTCAGGGAACTAATTTCTTGAGTGAGCTATTCAAGAAGGTCGGCAAACTGCTAAGGTGAAGAAGTTACAAACTTCCGCATACCATCCACAGTCTAATGGAGCACTAGGCGTGCCCATAGACCATCAATCGAATATCTACGCCAATTTTGTTAAATGTTTCCTCGATTGTAGAGTACTCACCGCCTTCTCTACTCTGTATATTCACTGATATCCCTTGTTTAATTGAAACGCCGCACTAAGAATATGTCTTTCTTTATTATCAGTACAACTTCTCTTACAAACTTACCCGTTTACTATTAACTCCCTTCTTATAACCTAGATGACATCATAGGGGTATACTAAGATTGTCATTCCGTTTGTAACACCTCAATATAATGATGGTGGAGCAAAATGATTTGGACACCCATTCATAATATTAAAAGTTATTTTGATTTTTGCATGTACGTCCGTCCGTCTGTGCGCACGATAACTCCAGAACGCGTATACTAAGAGAGTTGAAATTTTATGCACGGACTTTAAAAAACAAAAGTAAAATTAAGTTCGAAAATGAGACAAATCGGGCAACTCCCTCTTGGGGTTGCCATATAAAACTTTCGTTTTCCGCTATATATTTGGACACTGCTTGAGAACGCGTCGACGTGGAGAGCTGAAATTTCGTACATGATATTTTTACTACATTAGCAAATAAAATGTCGAAAATGGACTAAATCGGGCAACTTCTTCTTGGTGTTGCCATATAAAAATTTAGGTTTTCTACGTCTACTTTGAAAACGATCAGTCCAAGACATTTGTATTGTACTAAAGACTTCTGGAGAATACGAAAACTTATAAAATTGGTTATGAGCATTTTTTCTATGCGACAAACCGTTCTAGAAATATATACGAAACACAACTCAAAAATCAAACTTGAATAGATCGGTGACCATACGAAATTTAATACGGGCATTCATCTAGGGTATCATAAGAATTGGTCTTAGACCAATTCTAGCTTGTTTACTTGTTTTTTTTACAAAGTTATCCGTTTACTATTAAAACGTTTTCTATTCGCTAGTAAAAATTTTCTCTGTTTTTGTTTTACTTTTCCGTTTAGTCAACTCAAAAACTCAACTTCCATTTTTTTTCGCTACCGCCCGCTTAAGCAATTTTCATCATAATTCTCCTGTCGTTTTTCACACTCGACTCCTGAAAACTGACTGCCACGAGACTTAGGTTTTTCAATCTCAAGTCTGGTTGTTCAGGATAGGAAAGTGCTTAATTAGCATTCCTATCTTGAGAAAAGTATTTGCCGTTGGACATGTTTAAACATTCCCAGAATTAGCGCGACGGACGATGGTTGAAATGAAATTTGATATTTTAATAAATATCAAACCATCGTCTTGCTATCGTGCATACATTGTTGCGATCACAATTTATGCAGCTCGCGACAATTTGCTGATAAGAGCTTTCTTGGTGAAGACGTGATCGTTTGAGTGTTCACCGACGTAAAAGTTCATGTGCTCGATATATATGTAAGTATATATGTACATACATATCGTATTTACGACAAATCTTACTGAAGGTAAGATTTGTCGTGGGACTTTTTTCTATCGAAACGATTTGGGATGAAACTTAAAACTTTTATTTTTCCCAAGTCGTTTTGTGGGAATATTTTTATTATTTGTTAGAAAGGAATTTGAAGAAATTGCTGATGGCAATTTCTTCACGTTGTAGATAGATAAGCTAACCATGTTTCGTGCATGATTAGCTTATTTCTATTTATGAAAATTAATATTCTCCAATATTTTTCCAATGATAATTATTAATTATAATTATCATTTTTAACCCTTTTCAGGTATACAACAATCATATCGCGGTTAGAATTTATGGTAGACTCGTATCTCATTAACGAGAGTGTTACAACATTATCAATTGATTCTAAGTGTAGCGTCATGTTGAATTGAGAACAGATTACGTTTGGACTTTTTACCGGGTTAAACTTAATTTTGTTCAAGAAAGAATTTTTTGGGATTCTCCGGTATATAGGAAAAGCTAAAAAATGTTCTAATTTGTTATTTCATCACACAACCTATTAGAACATTGTTTAGCTTTTGCTATATACCGGAGAATCCCAAAAAATTCTTTCTTGAACAAAATTAAGTTTAACCCGGTAAAAAGTCCAAACGTAATCTGTTTATTTTTCCTCTTGGGCATGTATAGGAGTGTTTTTTTCCTCATATAATTCACACCCAGAATTTATTTCTGAGTTTATATGAGAAGAAATCAGTTTGATGTATTTTCAAGCGTCTGCAGCAGGCAGAAAACCAAGCTGCACCGATGAGTGTAAGGTTTTCTGCTGACACGAAACGCTTCTTGTTCTTCCTTTTCTTTTTTATTTTTCAGCCCACTGCGTGGCGTATACAGGTTCGATTCGCTTCGAATGAATCTGTTTCTTTAAAATTTTTTAATTTTTTTTTTTTTTAATAAATAAAAAAATGTTTTTTTTCTATTTTCTCAAACTTTTCATTTCTTTCTTCTTTTTTCATTTTTTCATTTGTTTTTCAAATCACACAATTTTGCTATTTGTGACCTGTTGATGAGTCAAACCAAGACTTGAAACTTGTCACCAAAAATTAATAGGTTGTGTGATGAAATAACAAATTAG
Source organism: Dioctria rufipes (assembly GCA_963924295.1). Taxonomy (NCBI): domain Eukaryota; kingdom Metazoa; phylum Arthropoda; class Insecta; order Diptera; family Asilidae; genus Dioctria; species Dioctria rufipes. Next base: position 116,559,969 of record OZ002744.1, read on the forward strand.
AACATTTTTTAGCTTTTGCTATATACCGGAGAATCCCAAAAAAATCTTTCTTGAACAAAACTTATCCAAAAATGAAAAATGCGCCCTAATTTGGTGCTGGCTTCTGTTGAAAATATTAACCGTCGTGTCTTATATCAATGTATGGCTTTTTAACATGTCGAGGAGACGCCTTTGGTCAGTTTTCACACTGTCAATCAGGTGGTCGTACTTAATGGCGTCATACTCATGTAAGGTTCCAAAGAGCATTTTGCTCAGGTCGCAGTAAACGATGATATGCCACTCGTGGCTTAAGGGTTCCACATTATCAGTTTCCTCGAAGTAAATTCCCGAATTATTTTCCAAATAGGTGACGTTCAACCCGGTGGCGGTGCTCCATAGATATAGGAGTTGTATAAATAACAAGAGTTTACCCTTGTTCGACATCGTGGAAAGGAAAGAGCTTCACTTACTCAACGTACAATTTGAAATCGTTATTATGTATAATCTTGTTTCCCACTTTAACGGTGGTGTTCTCGGGGGAATTCATTTCCACAGCGTCATAAAGTCCGAGCCAAAGAGGTGAGACTTTGGACCTTTTTGCATGACTTTTGAGAAAGATTTTGTCTCCGCGATTAAAATAACGCTCTTCTGAATACTTATCATAATAACTCTTCGATTTTTGCTTATATTTCAAGATGGTTTAACGCGCCATTTCAAATCCATGCCAAAGTCGGTCCTTTAGCTCATTAGAATAATTATCGTAATTGTAACAATGTTATATTTTTTATTTACAGTATGGGTACTCACTGTTAAACTCCCACTGTTAGGCCGCCACTTGGATATAATCCTTTTAAGATATTTCCTTTAAACAATCACACTCTTTTTTTTAATTACACTTTATTTGTATCCTGGCCTTTTTTTCTTAGATTCACACCTTAAAGCAACTCTGTTTAACACCGAACTTATATTTTATTTCCACAAGAAAAACCTTATTCCAACAACGCACCAATACCAAAACATCTTTCTTTCTTTTACGGACTGCTTTTGTGACTTTTAACTAGGCTTTTTAAAAACGAACTCCTGGTAACTCGACTTTTAAAAACGGACTCTACTTGACTTCGACCTTTTTAATCGCAAGTCTAGTTGTTCAGGATAGAAAAGTGCTTAATTTGCATTCCTATCCTGAGAAAATTATCTACCGCTGGGCATGTTTAAACATGCCCAGAATTATCGCGACGGACGATGGTTGAAAATGAAATTTGATATTTTCATAAATATCAAACCATCGTCTTGCTATCGTGCATACATTGTTGCAATCACAATTTATGCAGCTCGCGACAATTTGCTGATAAGAGCTTTTTTCGGTGAAGTCTTGATCGTTTCAGTCTTCACCGACGTAAAATTTCATGCGCCCGATATGTTTGTATGCATATAAGTAGTTGTTCTATTACAGTTCTGGCCCACTTTTTCCATACAAAAAGTGTCCGGAAATTTCAAACTCATTTGCGTCTTCTTCTTCGTCTGGAGGTACGGTGAGCAATTTTGAGGTGGTTCTGAGGCCGCTTTTGTACTGAAAATTAACATTATACTGTGACAGTACCAGCTCATTTTTCCCATACAAAAAGTGCAAGGTAGAATCCACTATTTTGATGGCTCTGGACCGTTGTTCTGGACCACTGGGGGATTCCGTCTACAGGTTACGTCACAGGGCCTGCCTGGGGGGAATTTCATTCCTACCGTCTTGGCTGACCAGGGGATGACGTCATCTGGTTGGCTGATCGCCGTCAGCTGATCAAGCTCTATCTTAGCTGATTTTTAATAAAATAATGCTGGCTTTTGCTGGAATCGAACCGAGAACGCTTGGTTTTGTAAAATGCGAGGCGCTCTACCATCAGGCTATGGAGGTGTTATGTGAATGTTCTTTAAACTTGCTATATACGCTTAGAGTTGTGGGGACAGAGCCATCGGGATACTTTTGCGAGGCTGGACACACATACACACTCATATATTCCGTCTAGCGGTCTACATCACAGGGCCTGCCTGGAGAATTCCTTTCGTACCGTCTGGCTGACCAGGAGATGACGCCAACTTTTTGTTTGATCTGCTCTTGGAGGCTACAATTTGACCTTTGACCTTTCCTGTGTCTGGGTGCTGGAGGTTGGCTGAGCTTTAGTGACAATATCTGATACTATGACTAGGATTGTCTGGGGTATGTTGGACTGCTCTACGTTACTTGTACCAAGGCTTGGGTATAATGTGTGCGGCTTATTTGTATTGAGTAATGATATGAAATACCCTATGCGAATTTATATCGGGACTATATACTTGTCAGCTTGAGTTTGGTGTTAGTTGTTTACTTTAGTATGAGTGCCTGCAGTATGTTGGGCTGGGCTGAGGAAACATTACCCAAGGCGAGGGTGGATGTGTGCAGCTGTGTATTTATGTGGATAAGAAATGTTGTGAAATTCCCTAAGTGAATTAGTGTAATTAGTATTATTTATAATTCAACTTCACTCTAGAATATTTTCGTTCATGCCAATAGATGCTAGAAGGTGTTAGTGGAGGTCTTAGTCCTGGAGGTTGACAGAATTTTCATCAGAAATCCTGCACGGGCTATGGGTTTCGAGATATTAGCGATCTTATCTTTGCAGGTATAATTAATAGTAGTAATAATTCAAGTTAACCCTAGGACATTTTTTGTTTATGCCAATAGTATTAGTACTAGGGGGGGTAAAATTTTCATCAGAAATCCTCTACGGGCTATGGTTCAAGATATCACCGATATTACCTTCTCAGGTGTAATTAATATTAGTAACTGAAAAACAAAAAAAAAAACAACAACAACTATAACCTATGTTGTGGATTAAATATTTGATGATATTAATCTGTAGGTGCCTTTTATAAACATGATTGCACCATGTAACCATATATCTAAAAATAGATCAGGCGAAGCTGGTTGGGGTGAATGTAGGTAGATATGTTGACTTAGATATGTAATGGAAATTAGTAAATGCTTAATTTTGCTAATGCTTCTAATTTGATGCCTTGCATAAACAAATTCGTACAGTACAGTAAAGTAAACAAATTCGCAGTCGAATAATGTAAACAAATTCGGATAGCAGCCATTTATGACAGATTCCTAATTTCTTTAGTTGAAAATAACAACAACTGATATTAATCTGTAGGATATGATGTCTTAGATGAGTAGTAGAAGTTATAATTGAATATTTCTTTTGCTAAAAAAAAAACAACAACAACTATAACGTAAGTTGTGGATTAAAAATCTTTTTTAAACAAGAGGGAACATGCTATGATATTAGTAGTTACACAATGCCGATTCTGGCCCACTTTTTCCATACAAAAAGTGCAAGGTAGATTCCAACTATTTTGCAGGCTCTAGCCGTATTCTGGGCCACTGAGGAGAATTCCGTCTAGTGGTATACGTCACAGGGCCTGCGTGAGGAATTCCTTTCCTACCGTCTGGCTGACCAGGAGATGGCGCCAACTTTTTGCTTGATCTGGTCTTGGAGGCTACAATTTGACCTTTCCTGTGTCTGGGTACTGGAGGTTGGCTGAGAGCTTTAGTGACAATATCTGATACTATGACTAGCACTGTCTGGGGCGTGTTGGATTGGGCTACGTTACCTGTACCAAGGCTTGGGTGGAATGTGTGCGGCTTATTTGTATTGAGTAATGATATGAAATACCCTATGCGAATTTATATCGGGGCTATATACTTGTCAGCTTGAGTTTGGTGCTAGTTGTTTAATTTAGTATGAGTGCCTGTAGTATGTTGGACTGGGCTGAGGAAACATTACCCAAGGCGAGGGTGGATGTGTGCAGCTGTGTAGTTATGTGGATAAGAAATGTTGTGAAATTCCCTAAGTGAATTAGTGTAATTAGTATTACTAATAATTCAAGTTAACTCTAGAATATTTTTGTTCATGCCAATAGATGCTAGAAGGTGTCAGTGGAGGTCTTAGTCTTGGAGGTTGACAAAATTTTCATCACAAATCCTCCACGGGCTATGGGTTTCGAGATATTAGCGATCTTTTCTTTGCAGGTATAATTAATAGTAGTAATAATTCAAGTTAACCCTAAGATATCTTTTGTTTATGCCAATAGTATTAGTACTAGGGGGGTAAAATTTTCATCAGAAATCCTCTACGGGCTATGGTTCAAGATATCATCGATCTTACCTTCTCAGGTGTAATTAATATTAGTAGCTGAAAAACAAACAAAAAACAACAACAACTATAACCTAAGTTGTGGATTAAAGATTTGATGATATTAATCTGTAGATGCCTTTTATAAACATGATTGCACCATGTAGCCATATATCTAAAAATAGATATGGCGAAGCTGGTTGGGGTGAATGTAGGTAGATATGTTGACTTAGATATGTAATGGAAATTAGTAAATGCTTAATTTTGCTAATGCTTCTAATTTGATGCCTTGCATAAACAAATTCATACAGTACAGTAAAGTAAACAAATTCGCAGTCGAATAATGTAAACAAATTCGGATAGCAGCCATTTATGACAGATTCCTAATTTCTTTAGTTGAAAACAACAACAACTGATATTAATCTGTAGGATATGATGTCTTAGATGAGTAGTAGAAGTTATAATTGAATATTTCTTTTGCTAAAAAAAAAACAACAACAACTATAACGTAAGTTGTGGATTAAAAATCTTTTTTAAACAAGAGGGAACATGCTATGATATTAGTAGTTACACAATGCCGATTATGGCCCACATTTTCCATACAAAAAGTGCAAGGTAGATTCCAACTATTTTGCAGGCTCTAGCCGTGTTCTGGGCCACTGAGGAGAATTCCGTCTAGTGGTATACGTCACAGGGCCTGCGTGGGGAATTCCTTTCCTACCGTCTGGCTGACCAGGAGATGGCGCCAACTTTTTGTTTGATCTGGTCTTGGAGGCTACAATTTGACCTTTCCTGTGTCTGGGTACTGGAGGTTAGCTGAGAGCTTTAGTGACAATATCTGATACTATGACTAGCACTGTCTGGGGCGTGTTGGATTGGGCTACGTTACCTGTACCAAGGCTTGGGTGGAATGTGTGCGGCTTATTTGTATTGAGTAATGATATGAAATACCCTATGCGAATTTATATCGGGGCTATATACTTGTCAGCTTGAGTTTGGTGCTAGTTGTTTACTTTAGTATGAGTGCCTGTAGTATGTTGGACTGGGCTGAGGAAACATTACCCAAGGCGAGGGTGGATGTGTGCAGCTGTGTAGTTATGTGGATAAGAAATGTTGTGAAATTCCCTAAGTGAATTAGTGTAATTAGTATTACTAATAATTCAAGTTAACTCTAGAATATTTTTGTTCATGCCAATAGATGCTAGAAGGTGTCTGTGGAGGTCTTAGTCTTGGAGGTTGACAAAATTCTCATCAAAAATCCTCCACGGGCTATGGGTTTCGAGATATTAGCGATCTTTTCTTTGCAGGTATAATTAATAGTAGTAATAATTCAAGTTAACCCTAAGATATCTTTTGTTTATGCCAATAGTATTAGTACTAGGGGGGTAAAATTTTCATCAGAAATCCTCTACGGGCTATGGTTCAAGATATCATCGATCTTACCTTCTCAGGTGTAATTAATATTAGTAGCTGAAAAACAAACAAAAAACAACAACAACTATAACCTAAGTTGTGGATTAAAGATTTGATGATATTAATCTGTAGATGCCTTTTATAAACATGATTGCACCATGGAGCCATATATCTAAAAATAGATCAGGCGAAGCTGGTTGGGGTGAATGTAGGTAGATATGTTGACTTAGATATGTAATGGAAATTAGTAAATGCTTAATTTTGCTAATGCTTCTAATTTGATGCCTTGCATAAACAAATTCGTACAGTACAGTAAAGTAAACAAATTCGCAGTCGAATAATGTAAACAAATTCGGATAGCAGCCATTTATGACAGATTCCTAATTTCTTTAGTTGAAAACAACAACAACTGATATTAATCTGTAGGATATGATGTCTTAGATAAGTAGTAGAAGTTATAATTGAATATTTCTTTTGCTAAAAAAAAAACAACAACAACTACAACGTAAGTTGTGGATTAAAAATCTTTTTTAAACAAGAGGGAACATGCTATGATATTAGTAGTTACACAATGCCGATTCTAGCCCACTTTTTGCATACAAAAAGTGCAAGGTAGATTCCAACTATTTTGCAGGCTCTAGCCGTGTTCTGGGCCACTGAGGAGAATTCCGTCTAGTGGTATACGTCACAGGGCCTGCGTGGGGAATTCCTTTCCTACCGTCTGGCTGACCAGGAGATGGCGCCAACTTTTTGTTTGATCTGGTCTTGGAGGCTACAATTTGACCTTTCCTGTGTCTGGGTACTGGAGGTTAGCTGAGAGCTTTAGTGACAATATCTGATACTATGACTAGCACTGTCTGGGGCGTGTTGGATTGGGCTACGTTACCTGTACCAAGGCTTGGGTGGAATGTGTGCGGCTTATTTGTATTGAGTAATGATATGAAATACCCTATGCGAATTTATATCGGGGCTATATACTTGTCAGCTTGAGTTTGGTGCTAGTTGTTTACTTTAGTATGAGTGCCTGTAGTATGTTGGACTGGGCTGAGGAAACATTACCCAAGGCGAGGGTGGATGTGTGCAGCTGTGTAGTTATGTGGATAAGAAATGTTGTGAAATTCCCTAAGTGAATTAGTGTAATTAGTATTACTAATAATTCAAGTTAACTCTAGAATATTTTTGTTCATGCCAATAGATGCTAGAAGGTGTCAGTGGAGGTCTTAGTCTTGGAGGTTGACAAAATTTTCATCAAAAATCCTCCACGGGCTATGGGTTTCGAGATATTAGCGATCTTTTCTTTGCAGGTATAATTAATAGTAGTAATAATTCAAGTTAACCCTAAGATATCTTTTGTTTATGCCAATAGTATTAGTACTAGGGGGGTAAAATTTTCATCAGAAATCCTCTACGGGCTATGGTTCAAGATATCATCGATCTTACCTTCTCAGGTGTAATTAATATTAGTAGCTGAAAAACAAACAAAAAACAACAACAACTATAACCTAATTTGTGGATTAAAGATTTGATGATATTAATCTGTAGATGCCTTTTATAAACATGATTGCACCATGTAGCCATATATCTAAAAATAGATCAGGCGAAGCTGGTTGGGGTGAATGTAGGTAGATATGTTGACTTAGATATGTAATGGAAATGCTAATGCTTCTAATCTGATTCCTTGCATAAACAAATTCGTACAGTACAGTAAAGTAAACAAATTCGCAGTCGAATAATGTAAACAGATTCGGACAGCGGCCGAGTAAAGTAACCAAATTGAGCGATTTATTACAGATTCCTAATTTCTTTAGTTGAAAACAACAACTGGTGATATTAATCTGTAGGATATGATGTCTTAGATGAGTAGTGTAAGTTATAATTGAATATTTCTTTTGCCAAAAAAAATAACAAACAACAACAAATATAACGTAAGTTGTGAATTAAAAATCTTTTATAAACAAGAGGGAACATGCTATGATATTCGATATCTAAAAATAGACCACGGCTGCTTCGGATGTTAAGAAACATGAAGTAATAGAAATTAAAGCCTTCTCAGAAAATTTTCGATGTAGGTGTGTGTATGTGTATGTATTGAAAATTCTTAGGTTATATGAAAAATTGTTTTTTTAATTTCAATAAAATTCCTTTTTTGGGCAGGTTAAATTTAAAGTTTTGATCACCTATGATATCAATGTGGTGATACTAATATAGTATGAAAGCTTTAGTGAAGGGCGTGGAAGAGGATAGTATTATGTGTTTACCTTTAAATCTTAAGTTAGTTTGAGAGTGGGTTCAATTAAAAGCATTGATGATAGAAGATAGTACTATGATATACGTAATGGAAATTTTATGGAAGCAGTAAAAGAATAATTTTTGGCTGTCAGGTGTAATGGCATGACTTAGCAAGTAATTTGATATTACCTTTTGCCAAGATCGTGGCGGTTGAGATTGGGTTAAGCTTATTGGTGCTCGATGTTTATTTTATGGGTGGTGCGTGTGCATAATATAGTAGAAAGCTTTAGTGAATACCATACTTTTCAACCAGCTGACTCTGTCAAAACATCTGTGTCGCTCTAACATAAATCTGTGTTCATATTTTAGGTGGGCATGATAGCTTGAAATTATTTTATTTATATTGATCAATGAAGAAGCCTATAGATTTTGTTTATAATTGTATGGGAGCAGTAAAAGAATAATTTTTGGCTGTCAGGTGTAATGGCATGACTTAGCAAGTAATTTGATATTACCTTTTGCCAAGATCGTGGCGGTTGAGATTGGGTTAAGCTTAGTGGTGCTCGATGTTTATTGTATGGGTGGTGGGTGTGCATAATATAGTAGAAAGCTTTAGTGAATACCATACTTTTCAACCAGCTGACTCTGTCAAAACATCTGTGTCGCTCTAACATAAATCTGTGTTCATATTTTAGGTGGGCATGATACCTTGAAATTATCTTATGGATATTGATCAATGAAGAAGCCTATAGGTTTTGTTTACAATTCGCTATATTTTTCGGTCTGGGATTAACAAATATTTTGAGGGTGCTCATAATCTAGCAGGAAACTTTAGTGAATACCATACTTTTCAACCATCTTGCTCTAGCACACAACATCTGCCTTGGAGCTTTGTGTTATCAGTTGGGAAAAACAACAACAACTATAACCTAAGTTGTGGATTAAAGAATTGATTATATTTATCTGTAGGTGTCTTTTATAAACAAGATTGCAGCATCTAATCATATATCTAAAAATAGATCAGGCGAAGCTGGTCGGGGCGAATGTAGGTAGATATGTTCACTTAGATAATAGGCGGTAATTATAGGTTATACTTCATCATGGATCATAACCTACAAAAATCCATCCGTGTATATCGCGATCTGCCACTTCGCTTGTTGCGCGGGTATATTTGATTTAAAGAAAATTATATTTTCTCTACATACATATCCACATATACCAATTTTTACGTCCTGTATAATACACAGAGGCAGTCTCAATTTTAATAAATATTCATCCTAATTTCCTAATTCCCCAATTTTTACGCCCCACAAAACAATAACATAAACATGACTGACGAAAACAAATCTTTTGATAAGCTTTGCTTGTCACAAGTCCCAAAAATGGCAGAAATTGGACAAATTCTAGCCGATTATCACAGAGCGAATAAAAACAAAAGGACTTCAGATTTTACTTCTGAAAAACTCCAACAGTTGGAAGAACTGCGGGCTTCATTTGAAAAAATTGAAACCCTGATTCAAGATCATGATGCATTCGATGAAACTCATGATTATTTTAAACAGTCTTGGCTACGACAAAACAGAAGATTGGTACAAAGTTACCAAGGTAACTCTGTCCGATAGGTTAAAGTCTATAACTCCCCATACAGAACGCATAAATAACTCGTTTTACATTCCGCTTCCCAAAACTTCTCAGAAAACAGCTGCAGCCGATAACCAGGACAGCACAGATAAAGATCAGTCAAATACAATACGGTTCAGGCTGCAGAATCACAGGCAAAAGTCTTTATCACGAATTATACAATCCCTTAGATTCCCGTACTATTATAAGAATTAAAAAACAGTTTTACTGGCCTGGCATGTCAGACGACATTGTAGGTATGTAAGGAAATATAAACTTTGTCAGGTGAACAAAGTATCCAGGAATCCAAAAATTCGTGTGAAAATCTCCAGCATTAACTCCAAGCCTTTCGAAAGAGTGTAGCTAGATGTTGTAGGACCTTTTCCATTTTTCTCATTCTGGAAACAAATACATCCTTACATTTCAAGACGACCTTTCAAAATTTTCTGAAGCTATTCCCATAGTCGACACCGAGTCTAAGACATTAGCGGAAGCCTCCACGACAACAATAGTTTATCGACATAGTATTCCAGAAAGTATCCTCACAGATAAAGGTTCTAAACTCATAAGTAGCACGTTCGCCGAGGTATCTAAGTTACTAAGAATAAAGCGACTTAAAACTAATCCATATCACCCTCAAACGAATGGTGCATTAGAAAGAAGTCGCAGAACCTTAGCAGAATATCTCCGATCATATGTAGCAAAAGATGCAGAAGACTGGGATACATGGATTCCTTATGCCATGTTTGTATACAATACCACCTCTCATTCGAGTACAAACAATACTCCACGCGAACTCCTATACGGATTCCCAGCCGAAATTCCAACTAATTTAAAATCTTCTCCAACCGTTTGCTATAATTACGACAATTATGCAAACGAGTTAAAAGCACGTCTACAATATAGCTTCAAAATAGCTAAGGACATAGCCGTGGCCAATAAAGAAAAATCCAAACTTCAATAAGATAATAAATCCGTCCAAAAATCATTTAATACTGGTGATAAAGTCTTACTGAAGAGCAGAGTGAGAGATAATAAGTTTTCACCACTATGGTCAGGTCCGTATGAGGTAATGGAAATTAATTCCCCGAAAACTCTACTATTAAAATCAATAATAAAAACAAACGAGTCCATAACAATGACCTCAAACTTTTCTCGCAATAACAACTTCATCCTCCGCATTCCAAATGATTAACACAGTATAATCTTCCAGGTTTCCAAAATGATGCATACAGCATTCATTTTGATTTTGATTCCTTTCGTATATGGCTCAGGAATAGAAGTCAATCAACTAAATGCTAGCGCGGGAATTTACTTTGAGGAAATTGGCAGAGCCAATTTCTACACAAACGAAAGGAAAATCGTAACCTACTACGACTTAGAAAACTTCAAATCTGAATTCAAGATATGCAATTCATTACATAGCAGATTACAGCAACCTGTCAGAAACTGAATAAAAATTCAGCTTTAGCCAACACTTGTAAGGGTACGTTGCTGCAAATTAATCTTATATTAGCGAATATAGAATATAAGAACTTGTTACTTATAACTTATAACCCAGAGTATTAAACAAAGAGCATTATGTAATGCGATAGGCTCAATCTCCAAAGCACATTGGACGAAGAAGATGGCAAACTGTATGATGAGCAAATTCATAATCTTACCTTAAACCAAAGTCTCTCCTTTCCCTTACGAAAAGCCAAACTGCGATAGTCGAAACAACCGCAAATATTTTCAACAAAACTAAAGCCGCAATTGAGAAGGAATTCTAACTTCGATACAAATAGCTGCAGCATCAGTAGAAAACAGAACATTAGATAATGAAATATCCATTGAACTATAATCACTTATCTCACTCATATCGTTAATGGCATTTAGATATCAAAATACCCAAACAGAATTAATAGATCTCTTAACAGATTCAAGGCATGGACAATTTCATCCTACACTCATTTCCCCTAAACAAATTGAAGAACTTTTATTGAACATCAGACAAGAACTGCCTAATTCAATGACGTTTCCCATAAACTCTAGAGACAATATCCTATCACAAATTTACAAATTAAGTACAATTTCGGCAAATATTTTCAATATTAAGATAATTATTGAGCTCCGAATTCCCCTTCCATTCAAGGAACCATACCAAATATTCCAAGCAAAACCGTTACCGCCACTCCTTAACGAATCGTTCGTATATATCGAACCATCAAAGCAATATATACATACATATTAGTAGACTACAATCACGAACATTTTGTTGAACTAACAATACAGGATATCCATAATTTCGAAACGTTGGTCCAAACGCATTTTTACTGCAAAATGTCATCACCTATCCTAAACACAAATACAAAAATAAACCAATGTGAATTAAACTTGATAAAAAAGGAACCAATTACATCGAAATGTACAATCCTAACATTAGAGCAAGTTTATTATTTGTCGCAGTTATCGCAGCAGAATACCTGGCTTTTCTCCCTGAAAGGATCCCTCCACATAGACATTATTTGTGAAGATTCCATTAGTTCACAAACCCTGCATGGAATAGGAACAATGCACATCAATCCCGGTTATTATGTTCTCAGCAAGGAATAAGGAATTCATCCTGCACGGACATAACGTAAAGCTGTCCAAATTCAATTTCCATTTCATCCCAACGATAAACATTTCCAATATATTTTGTTCAAGAAAGAATTTTTTGGGATATCTCTGGTATATAGCAAAAGCTAAAAAATGTTCTAATTTGTTATTTCATCACACAACCCATTAATTTTTGGTGACAAGTTTCAAGTCTTGGTTTGACTCATCATTTCCCGTAAAAGATCAATGGTTTCGTTGTTTGTATGGCACGTAGCGCCGTCTTGTTGAAAGTAAACGTTGTACAGATCAATACCATCCAATTCCGGCCATAAAAAATCATTAATCATCTGTCAATAGCGCAATCCATTCACCGTAACTGTTGCTCCAGCCTCATTTTCGAAAAAGTAAGGTCCAATGACCCCACGGGACCATAAACCGCACCAAACAGTCACACGTTGAGGATAGAGAGGCTTTTCAACAATAACTCTTGGGTTTTCCGAGCCCCAGATGCGACAATTCTGCTTGTTGATGAAGCCATCGAGGTGGAAATGGGCCTCATCACTCAAGATGAGTTTTCGATCGAATTCCGGATCATTTTCATGCATTTCAAGGACCCAATCAGCAAAGACTCGACGTTGTTGATGATCGGCCGGCTTGAGTTCTTGTGTGAACTGAACTTTATAAGCCTTAAGGCCCAAATCTTTATTCAAAATACGGTGTAATGACGTTTGTGGAATGCCTAATTTCAAAGAACGACGAGGAATGGACAAACCTGGGTTTTCTTCAACACTTTCGGCTACAGCAGCAATATTCTCGGCTGTTCTTGAGCGACGTGCACTGGCTTTATTCTTCACATCACTAACTTGTCAAGACAGCTCGAATTTTTCTACCAATTTCGGTATTACGGTCCGACAAGGTGCTTCACGACGACCCAAAAATGTTCGAGGTTTACGAACCGTCTCTGCCACATTTTCACCATTTTTATACCCTAGATGAAATCATAGGGGTATACTAAGTTTGTCATTCCGTTTGTAACACCTCGAAATAAGGATTGTAGAGCAAAATGGATTGGACACCCATTCATAATATTAAAAGTTATTTCGATTTTTGCATGTCCGTCCGTCCGTCCGTCCGTCTGTGCGCACGATAACTCGAGAACGCGTATACTTAGAGAGCTGAAATTTTGTACACGGACTTAGAAAAACAAAAGTGAAATTAGGTTCGAAAATGAGACAAATCGGGCAACTTCATCATGGGGTTGCCATATAAAAATTTCGTTTTCCGCTATATATTTGGACACTGCCTGAGAACGCATCAACGTAGAGAGCTGAAATTTCGTACATGATGTTTTTACTGTATTAGCAAATAAAATGTCAAAAATGGACTAAATCGGGCAACTCCTTCTTGGTGTTGCCATATAAGTATTTCGGTTTTTTACGTATACTTTGAAAACGATCAGTCCAAGACATTTTTATTGTATTAAAAACTTCTGCAGGATATAAAATCCTATAAAATTGGTTATAACCATTCTTTCTGTGCGACAAACTGTTCTATAAATATATGCGAAAAACAACTTCAAAATCAATACTTGAATATAGATCGGTGACCAGAGCAAATTTAATACGGGCATTCATCTAGGGTATCATAAGAATTGGTCTTAGACCAATTCTAGCTTTTTTACTTGTTATAGTGAATTTTAATAATTTCAATGCGTTATTGAATCGTGTATCGCTCCATTTTTATAAATGGCGTGGTTTCTACTTGTCAAATGTCAAAAAATGACAGCTCCAAAAGTGACATTTACCGAAATAGCGGGCTAATCAAAATAACACCTCTTATTGGAAAACCCTTTATTTGAAAATAATTGTTCACAGTAGCAAGTAGATCCGAAAATTATCAAGATGCCAAATGCATGTTTTCACTTGATCATAAAAATGAGGAAAGAAGTTCCATGTTCAAATATAATGTCTTCCTTTTTCCTACATTTTGAAACATCCGTCCCCTGGTGTCTGACAGCCAATATTCATTTCTCACTAGTTAAATTTTCTAGTTCTGACTGCAAATTTGTGAACTTTTCTGCCAATATATTTTTGTTGTTCAAATCTAACAACTGTAATTTAAATTGAGCTCTATCAATACTTGGCTATGGTGTAAAATTCAACTCGGACACCTTCGCCACTAGTGACTTAGAATAGGGTTTCTTGCATTTTTACAATGGCGGTGACAAAATATTCACTGTTAATATTACAACCTGAATACGACCATACGATTAGGAAGATGGAACTGGGCTCTATTATTGAATCCGTTCGAGTCGAAGCAAAAAGAGCTTAAAAAATCGCCCTTGAATACAATTTTTTTTAGAAGTTATCTAAGATTCTCGCGAATTCGTTTTAGTTCCCTTTGATTTCAGTTAATTTTTTCGCACAACATTGTTAAAATAATTCGATGGGATTCAGTTTGAATGAGAAAATTAATAAAAGTTAAAGGTAACTGAAATTAATTTGTTTCAAATTAAGGAATCTTATTGCAAAATTTCAACTTAAGGTCTTTTCGATTCGAACAAATTGGAAGTGGTAGTAAACAAATATTTCGCTGAAATTTCCCGCATTGCATGATGGGTTTTTTCAGAAATTTGTAAGGCTCACTACTAAAAGGTGCTGATTTCCAAAGCTCACGAATGTTTTTCAGTGTCCTGGTAATGTTTCTGTTTCTATTCACTTTGGTTTTTAGTGTGAAGAGTAAGGTTAGCTAAACTGGGTTTACAAGCATGCGATCTGCCGCGCGTTTTTGTATGTGCGGGGTTATTATATTTGTTTGGCAATTGCAATATTACAGTTCATTTTTCAATACATATTAACTATTAAAATACTCAAGAGTCACAAGTATGATTCTATTGAGCCGCAGATTGCCGACCCCTGGTCTATCAGGAACGCGTAGAGTTTTCGCGAACGAGTATAACATCTTGAACATAGATAAAAGTTTATTATTATTTTGCGAATCATAATAAAATCTGGAAAATAAATTAATAACGATTTCTAGTGTATCGGAACGAAGATATTGGAAATAATAACCATAAATTAATTGTTTGAGAATCGAGGTTATAATCTCGAAATAGCTTTTAGTTTAATATCTAGTGTAATAAAAGTCTGTTGGAAATATATTATTGAGAACTGTTTGAGAATCAGAATAAGAAATTCGAATTACTTCAATATTTAGTGGAATGTAAATATGGCTTAAATAAATATCTGTATATAGATAGTGAGTTGTGATTTAAGTATTAAAACCCTTTCTCCGACCGCTTCTCTATCTTTAACCGGGGAGCACGAGCGGAAGAGTTACAACAAGGCTTTCAAGGATTCCAGCAAGCATGAAGTGATAGAGACTTACCCAGCACCAAAGAATGTGGACGACGTACGAAAATTCGTAGCCTTCTGCAAGTTTTACAGACGCTTCATAAAAAATTTTGCAGAAATAGCACGACCACTAAGTGCACTCCTAAAGAAAAATGGACTGTTCCTTTGGACAAAAGAGTGCAGAAAATCTATGGATAAACTAAAACAAAGCTAATAACTTCGCCAGTCCTACAATAGATTTACTTGAGCAAACTATTTATCCTAACAACAGATGCTTCGAATTCTGCGCTAGGAGCAGTGCTCTCGCAAGGTGAAATAGGATAAGATTTGCCAATAATCTATGCAAGTAAAACGTTGAATAAACATGAGTTGAACAAGTCAATAATCGAAAAAAAATTGCTTGATATTCACTGGGGAATGAATTTTTTAGACCCTATCTCTCTGGCAATAAATTCACGGTTGTAACAGATCACCGACCACTTGTCAGCCTTTTTACACTTAAAAACCCGTCATCGAAACTATCAAGAATACGTTTAGGCCTCATGGATTATGATTTTGAAATTGTGTACAAACAAGGAAAAGCGAACACAAACGCAGATGGTCTATCGAGGATAAAAATAGATTCTAACAAATTGAAGTCGATGATATCGACAGAAATAAACGTTATCACACGCGAAATGGCGAAAAAGTAGCAAAGCGAAATGGAGAAAGGCGACAATGTAGAATCAGGCCAATTATACATATGGGAATTCACGTCATCTCCGACACAAGAAATATAAAAAAGATACAATTTGGACGACCCATGCACAGAAAAAAAACAAAAGATAAAAGTTTGCCGAAAATAATTATATATTATATATTCAGTACAACGATAATCCAATGATTAACTCTGGTGACATAATGGAGAAGATGATACGAAAAATGAACGAGAATAATATTAAAGAATTAGCACTCGCAAAGGACGATTCTATATTTAATTATATTGAAGGAATAAGCGTGGTAAAGCAGCACCACTAACTATACTACTTCATGGACTCCCAATAAGGATAAATGACTCGAAAAAAAACAAGAATTAATCAAAAAGTATCATGACAGCATGCATGGTGGACACGCTGGAATTAAACACTGCAGAAACAAATTGAAGTAAAGGTATATTTGGAAAAACCGCAATAAAATGGTAAAGGATTAAATAAAAAAGTGTGATAACTGTGCGAAGAACAAGTTGAAAAGTACACAAAAGAACCTTTAATGATAACGGACACACCAACGAGTAGTTTTGAAACGATAACAATTGATACAGTAGGACCTCTAAAAATGTCAAACGGCTTTAGGTATATTCTAACCTACAGTGCGAATTAACCAAATTTATAGAGGCATACCCAATGGAGACAAAAGAAGCCCGGACAGTAGCAAAACCAAATGTTGAACGATTTATTTTAAAGTATGGATGTTTCAAAACATTGAAAACGGACAGAGGTACAGAATTTGTAAATAAACTACTTAAAAATATCTGCAAATCTCTGGATATAAAACATGTCACATCCATACCGTTCCATCACGAAACCACAGATTACATATATACAGATATCTAGCTTAGAGCAATCAACTGAAAAATTTCTGACTTCAATTTTTGAATTACCCCGATATGTCACCATCACCACTAATATCCCTCGGATTATTTACAGGGTATTATTTTTTATAATCTATCGCCAGGAAAAGGAGATAGTCATATTATTGTCAAATAATTTTGACAAATGCAAACGTCTGTCATTAAAAAAGTCGGAAAATGCACTTTCTACAGATATCGAAGATTCATTGAAAGAAAAGCCATTCAAAAAGCCAGGATTATTAAAAAAAACATTCGAGAGGTAAAAAAATGCCGATTCTGAAGTTAAAACCGACTATTTTAATACAAAATTGAAAAGAAAAGAAGTATAGAATAAAATTGATTAGAATATATATTTGGAGTATGCCAGTGAGCAAGCTGCACGAACGAAATTATTGGGTATTGCAATATAAACTAATCCAATATTTCCTAAGCTAAATACAATATCTTTCAGAGTTATTGTATCTGATGATGAAAAAATTGTTGATATACGCCATAACCAAACATGTATTTGTTCTTAATATCTATTTTAAAATAAGATATGCTAATATATCAAATCCTTCTAGGTTGAGATTACAGCAGCAATGTAACGTTTTAATCTAAAATTAAATTTTGGACCATATAAAAATTGCTATACAAAAATTGGCAGGCATTTACTTTTGGGTGAAAAAGTCATTTGATTGGATACGAAAGGGCTGAACTGAAATGAATGTTATTGAAAAAATTCAAGATGTGTCGTGGTTGAATGCTAAGACAATATTTGCTTGGGCTCAAAAAAGTTGCGTTTACTTCTATAACAGACAGGGTGTGGAAATTTATTGTGTTAAACGAAACCTTTATATTGTGCAAAAACGTTGGAAATTTTGCCATATCACTTTGCTAGCAGCTGGAAGCACTGAAGGCTATTTATCTTGGTTCGATGTTTCTATTGGACAATTGGTTGGTCACTATTATTCAAAACTTGGTAGTATTCAAAATCCAAGAAATGGTGTGATATGGAGCATTAATAACTGCATTAGCAGTTTGTTCTCTCCAGTATATGGGAGTTCTAGAGCAAGGTACACAAAAGAACACAGCTATAGAAAACTTAACGGACCAACAGTACAATATAGTAGAAAAATACCTGCCAATCAAAATGATATATCACAAAGAGGTGTACAGGCAATTTCAATGGGCAATGTATGTGAAATGTACTTAATGAGACGCCATACTTACAACAGAAAATAGGCGAATTTGTACACTCAATAAGATTTTGCCCGTTTGAACATGTTTTGTGTATCCAGAACACGGTTTCATGAAGAAACAACGTTCGCGCCCTGTTGGAGAATATTCCAGCCGAACTTATTGCTTTGGATCCAAATGAAATCGCTGGGGTTGATGAAACATTACAACAAGCTTTGAAATGAAGAAAAAGCTTATACTTTTATATTTTTTTTTTTTTTATGAATTCTTTATTAATATATTTCATTTCATTTATTGAGACTACAAAATCTAATGTACTTAAAAAGCATAGTTAACAAATTAACTTGGTCGACTTTAACGTATGTCTGGCTACTTAGACTAAGGGTGAAATTCCTGTTATACAATTTGAATGCTGGTTTACTTTTATACTTTTCCAGTTTGATGTCGCAAAAAAATTTCGAATACACTTGCTCCCGATGTATACTAAGCTTAGCCTGTACTGGCTTTAACCTACAAACATAGGAATTACATAACGTTTCATTTTTTTATTATTATTAAAAACGTAACAAGAACCCAATTGGGCCCAATACATAAGTATGTATATAATTGTTCTTGTACTTGTAATTACATACAAATAAAAATTTTAAATGAAGTAAAGTAAAACAAAGTTCTTTATATTTACTTAATAGAGGTTATTCAATCTTGGTTCAGTTGGTGATTCGTTGGCTCTTGTACGTTAATAATACGACAATCTTGATGTCTTACTACCGAGTCTGACCGCATAGCGCCATTTGAATGCATATATTGGGATTTAAAGCACACAATTCAGACAATTTGGACTAATTATCCTATATCGAGGCGCTGAATTGAAGGTAAGCAAAAGCCTTCTCTTCGAATGTTTTCATGGCTTTATAACTCGTCCAAAACTCCCGAATTGTTTTAATTAGCTCAATAAACGGGATCTAGAATAAATTTTTGGCATCATTTAGGAACTGGTCCAGTTCTTGGCTGCTATTGGGGTCATTGCTCTTGGTGTATCCATGGCTGATGTTACCTTTAAGGATATCGGCATAAGTCTTAGAGGAACTTACAATAGGCGCTACTTGGTTTTTAATCGATTCTGTAACTAGCTTTATTTCTGATCTTGCCTTTTAGATCGGCTTTTTTTGCTTTGTACTTTTGCAATTCTGGGCAGATCGCATAGCTAACAGAATGCTCGGTTGACAGGCAATTTGTGCATTTAGGAGATGACCTATTAGGTTTCACTTTCGAGATCTAAATAGAGTCATGTTTGTCTCCACAAAAGACACATCTGGGATGATAGGCGCAGAAATCGCCGATGTGGTCAATTCTTTGAAACCTAATGTATCTTCTAATTTTCTTTTGTGCCATCTTTTTTTCCCAACAGATTCTTAGAAGAATATACCTAATTATAGTTAGTTTTTTCATGTTTCTGTTAGGACGGTGGAGATGTTAAGGGGCGTTTCCGACTTCCTAGAGTTAGGAGTTGAAAAGCGAACTAGTTTGTGATTTTAATAATAGGAATTTGGTGTTTTATATTCCGAAGGACATCCACGACTGGCGTAACGCCGCCCAGACCTTTAATTATTTAATTAATATTGAGGGCTTTCTCGACTCTTTGGGAGTAAATGAGAAGGCATCTATTGCAGAGTCTCTGAAGGTTTCGACCAGATCTCTGTGTAGTCCGACATTGTTTACGAAAATTCTTGTCTTAAACTACTCTACATTTAAGATTTGATCTAAAAATCAGTGGCGTCAATTAGGTGAGCCTTAGCTTTTATAATCTGGGTAAGTAACTTTGTGTTTACACCAAAAACAAAAATAGGTGGACAGAAATTTATTTTGTGAGTAGGCTTATTTTACAGGGTTGGCTCCTACTTATATAATTCATGTTAGATCTATAATTAATGTTAGCCTGAGTATCACCTTTTGCTTCCGTTCTTATTTCCTGGACATTAGCTAGTATGACATAGTTATTTGGGTTCGTATCGGTATCATGCGATTTAGACAGCTAGGGATCTGCTGGGCTGTTGTTCCTGCGTTTATTTCTTCTGCGGGCGGTATGGTATGAGCATGCAAATGTAAATTTTGGTTTCCTTGGGGGGGGGGGGGAGTTTTGCATCATTTGGCTGTTACTGGGGGATACAGCGGTATTGTTGGATCTACGTGTGTGGCTATCGTTGCAGCTAGCTATGGAGCTACTTTCAACTGGCAGGTTTTTGGTGTAGTAATCCTCAAAGTCGCGTTGAGGAAATTAATTTTCTCTTGCGAAAGAAATCCGGTGGCGATAGAGGTGGCTTGCTTTTTGTGATTCGGGGCATTGGACACTTGAGTGACAATAGTACAGATGAACTAAGCAAGCCAATGTTTACATCGTATATAATTATGGATCTTCTGTATCTGTGTAGGATGAGGTTCATCATATTGCAGAAGTTGTCATCCGAGTGCTCTGATGGTCTATATTATATATTTTTTTGCCTAAATAAATTTCCGCAATAATAGTATTATACTGAGTACTGGTCAGACTTAAATGACATTTCAATTTGTTATTAATCAGAATGACTGTACCTCTTTCTCCTAGTTCGTTATATACAAGCTAGACGTGTTTTGTTTTGTCTATCCTATCATTTTATTATAGTTAATATATTATTATAAAATAATGTTTTATACTTGACTAAATAAGTTGAATACCGCAATAATTATTATCTTCTTACCGTTTGATGAGGTCTACAATGAATTTCCCGATGAAATTAGAATTCATGCAGACGGAAATACTCGACCGCGAATCTCTGTCAATTGCCAATGCTAATATTTCTACGCTACAATTAAAGCATATATATATTATATATATTATATATATTATATTGTATTCAAGTGAAGTTAGCTAATTAAGGTGAAAGAAACTTATCCAATTTAGTTTGAATAAGTAAAAAAAGCTAATTGGTCTAACGTAAGACCAATTCTTATGATACCCCAGATGAATGTTCGTTTGTAATTTCGTATAATCACCCATCTGCACAAAATTTCTGTGTTTGCTGTAAATTGTATAGGAAAATAAATTAACTTTATTGGAATTTCTGGATGCTGATTATTGCTGTAAGACTGTGCGACTTAAATGAAGGATTCAATGATTTTTATATTTACATTGAAGATTATTAAACATTTTTGTGTGTGTATTTTTTATGAAAAATAAAAACATATTTTTATTTATTTAAATCTTTATTTTAAAATGAAAGGGATCTTCTAGACTACCCATGAGGTGTACCGTTAGTCCGTTACCTTTTTTTTTACATGGTAGGTTCCCCAGGAGGCCTATAAACCATGATATTGTCAGGTTCAACATACCATACATGGTAGAAAATGAAGCTATTCTCTCGAGAGTCTGCAAATGTGTATCCCACGCTACAAAGTATAAAATAATTTCACAATTTTTTCCATTAAACAACGGTATGGCAGTTGCTGAACAATGAAGTAGAACCCCTATTTGTTTGATGTTCAGCCCTACCGGGAAACTCGATTCGAACTAGACCGATTTTTTGGAGCATTTTTTACTAGCAAAATTAATTGCATCAAATATTCTGCAGCGTCAATCAAAAATTACAGTAGCAATTATTTTTTATTAAATTTGGAGAACCTCCTATTTAATTGTATTACACTTATTATGGTAGAAAATGCTCATTGAAAAAAAGTCGATTCGATAGAATCGAATTCCCTGGTAGGGCTGAGCATCAAACAAATACGGGTTCTACTTTATTATTCAACAACTGCCACACCATTGTTTAATGGAAAAAGTTTGGAAATTATTTTTATACTTTTTAGCGTCGGATACACAATTGCAGACTCTCAAGAGAAAATATTCGTTTTCTGTCCCGTACGTTATGTTGAACCTGTTGTTGTGATGTGCAACTTGCATATGTAAAATAAAACACAAAAATGAAGTCAAATGTGAAAAGAATGCAAAAGCATTCAATGATTTCACTTTGAAGACATATGCCTCCATAGCTTATTCGTATGCTGTTCTTTACGTTTATTCCATGCTTCCCACTTTCCTTTGAAATCTAAGAGACCGGGCTAATCTGTGTTACGATCTCCAAGTGTTGCCTGTTTATATAACCCATACAATTCTAGTATATCTAGTATAATATATTATTTTCGAGGCTGTTCAATTTTATTTTTCATAATTGCATAAGCATAGTTGCTATGTTCAATTGTCAAATATAGATTTTTATTTAGGGCACACGTAGGGCAACTATTAGACACCAACATGCATTTCAAGCATTATGTTTAGTTATCAGCCAAGATGTCCGATCTTCCCAAAGCATCCAGCCAGCTGATCACCCTAAAATACGAAAATATTGTAATATGTACATACTACTTTGTAAAATCATTTATAAATAAAGCATGTAATAATTTATGTATAAACTACTGTTTTATATGACAGCGTACTTTTAAAATACCGTTCATGTACGAATATTCCCAAAGGAGCTCGTAAAATACGCTCAAACAACACACGTTTCCAGCAGAATCGGGAAAGTGTAAATAAAAAAATTTATAATAACCTTAAAAGATATGGAATTCTTTATATTATAGTATTTAATGGTCATTTACCAAAAATAAATCTGCTCAATTTCTGGAAGGTATTGCGAATATTCGAAGCTCAACAGAACGTTTGATCAATTAGTTAATATACTTCACTTTGTTAGCGACGCACCGGCTTTTTATTTAGGAGGATTGATTGATTTTCCTCGATTATTGCTAATGGAGCAGAATTTGGTAGACGGGCGAAAAATTGGGAAATTAATGTTAATAACTTAATATTCATAATTGGGCACGCCTCCTACATTGATTTTATATATTGGGAATAATCAATATCGCTATGTAAGCGATATTAAACACTTTCCCCTGTGCAGGTTTTTGGCGTACATTATATATATGCCATATTAAATATTTTCCCCTGTGCTTAAAGAAATTAAACGCAGGCTATTAGCTTATGTTATATGTATGTATATAACAAAAATTATAAACGACATACAACAGTGCCAAATATGTGTGTCAGGCACCAAACAAATTGAACATAGTATTACCCATAGGTAAAAAAGCGAGCATAGTGCATTGATAGTAAATTATATGTATACATATAAAGAAACGAGGAGAAACATGCGGTACTCGATATATGGGTCTATTATTAAGCGGTTTGCGCATAGTATTTCATTTATAATTCATGTAAGCAGCCTGCACTGGCTATAAGGTAGGTCAGGCATGGCCTATCTGAATTGGTCTCGTGCTGGTAGTTTGATTCCATGGACAATGCGAGTATTGCATAAAAAGTTAAGTCGGCAATAAATTTGAAGAATTTATTAACTTCTGGTTGAAAGCTTGTGGGAAGGAGTAATTATTTGAAAATGTTATATTTTTCTTTAATGCCGAGAGCTTATTTATAATAAGTTTTTATTGACTCAAGGTTATGATATGCGTAATGAGCGACACTCATTACAGTACCTATCTACTAGACGTTTAAACGCTGCCGGTTAATTAGCATCAGTTATTGCAATATTTCTTAGTAATTGTTCGGCTTGTCCACAAAGGCTTGTCTACAAATAGTAAAGCTTCTGCGATCCAAACAGGCTACTATTTGAATTAATCAGGCTTTTGAATAGAACATGAAAAGCTGGCCATTCTCTTAATTCGTCGCCAAACAGGTTCAGATGAATTTTTAGCAGTGACGACAGTGATATGACGTACCAGCTGCCTCTAATGAAGATGATAAATTCGTATTATTAGCTTTCAATTTTTTTAGCCTTCCAGCCATGTACCATACCTTTTGCAATACGCAATTTCTGCATTAACAAAATGATTTGCTGTAAAATATTCTCCTTGCAAGTCCTTTGTACCTGCTTGTATAACAATCGTATCATGAATAGCTGATATTCTTCCCAATATTTCTGAAGTAAATCAATACGTGCTTGAATGTAGTATTTGTAATAAAATTTCCTATGTGATTTAACAACGTAGCCTATTGATACTGCAATTTCTCCATGGTTCGAAAATTTATCTTGTCAAACAAAACAGTAATAATTGGAATGGACTTACTTTCAGTTCTGATGAATGTTAGTTGACAAAAAGGCGTTAATACGTTATGCAATAGCATCGAGTGGGGAATGATAATGGCTCCAAGCGAAATAACGGAAAACTAAAATTGTTACTCAAATTTAGAAAAATCTAACAGCTGTGTTCTCTGACAACGTAATTAAGTGAAATATGTAGTCATATACGCTATTCTTCATAAAACGTACACGTTGACTTATTAGAAAGTATGAAATCGCACCATTAATAAGAAGTCACGAAAAAATCAATCACGTACCACTAATATTGATAATTGGGTTTAATCACTTTGGTGAATTTTTAGATTATGTATAGGCACTGCACACATTGACATTCATAAAGTATATTGGCTTGGTTACTATACACCAGATTTCCAGATCACAAGAAGATCACCTCTGTCAGAAAAACTCAATGCATAAATGTTTCGCGCACGTGTATAAAGCTCCCGTTAATGTTAATTACGAGATAGTTCTTGGGAAAGCTCCCGGGTTTCCGCACCAATGTAAACTCCGCGTAGTGGAAAGGAAAAGAAAAGAAAAAAGTGATCACATTATCTGATCGTTAAACAAAAAATATGATTTGAATTGATACTAACTTAATTTATTGAATAGAGCAAATTCACATTAAGCAAAGTAGCTTGATTTGTATATTCGCGTCAGTATACCAAATTGAACTGAACTGGTTAGTTTGACTGCAGGCACAATTTTTGGGAGAAAAATGCAATAATTAATTGTGCATCTGGTCTTGTTTATTTCGATGCAGATAACAAAATTTATTTGTTACTTGTATTTTTTATTTAATTAATTTATTTTTTTTTTTGTAATGGATTGCGTGTAGTAGTATTTGGCTTATCTGTGTTAGCTCTAAACAATACGATTTGCTTCTTTATAGAACCAAATACCACAGTTGTTGGCGGACCGGACCTATATATCAACACTGGTTCAACTGTAAATCTCACATGTATTATACAACAATCTCCAGAACCACCTCAATCAATTTTATGGACGCACAACAATGAGGTAAGCTCTAATTTTTATTATTTCGAACAACTCAATTTTATTCTTCTGGGTTTTACATATATAATTATTGAATTTGTAAGACAAAATTTATGTATATTCGAGGGACATGCTAGGCCACTGGCATTCAATAGAAGAGTAAGGACTCTTAGACCATGGTAGAGATGGTTTCCAAGAAACAGCGTAACGGAATTTCGTTTGCGCTTACGGCCGCAATTGCGCTGGGATCAAACAGTTTTAGATTCCGGTGTAAAATCATAGTTTAACGTTTTTTTTTTCCTCAAGTGTGCAGTTATACTTTTACGATCGCTAATCCGCATGCGCTTCTTAATTGCAATTACACCATGAATTACAATTCCTTCATAATTTATAATTTTCTCATGACCTGCACTTTTGTGCCGAAATGATTGAACCCCGGAATTGTATGTCAGATAGAGATAAGTTAATTGTAAATATAAATAGAATGTATTACAATTCAGTAATACACGTTATCATCAATGCAATACGCAGTAGTTATGCTTTCACTGGCTACTCCAAAATACTAAGAAAACATGAACGTCGATATTAATCTTTCTTTCACTATACGACGAAATGATTGGTATATAATTTGTAGAAAAGAACACTTACCGAGACGAAGCAATAATGTGAATCCAATTTTTACGAACGCAATTATAAGAAGCCACATTTAAGCCTGAACCACAATTGGAGCTTCTCAACTAGGTTTATCGCCAGCTTTCTTCTAAAGCTGACTGAAAAAGCCGAATTGAACACAACTAGCGTTTTGACATTTGCAACTTTAACTTTTTTATGGTGAGAACTTTTATTAAGAAGCGACAGTAATGCATCCGATTTTCTAATACAATAAATTCATGTCTTTTTGAATAGTTTTCGAGATACAACAATTAATGTAAAAATAATACTGAATTTATTTTTTATGTCCATAGGAAGTGCTTATCTTCCACCCCCTACAAGTTTTCTTCCATTTTAATATTTTTGGTAGCTGTTTACTTCTCAATTGTCTCAAAAAATGTGTCAACATAAACCATTCGCATCTGATATTTGACATTCGCCCAGTTGACAACATTAAAAATTCCTTCAAGTTGGCAACCACTGGATTTGAAAATTGCAATTTGATCAAATCTCCAGCCAGTTTGTAGCTGGCAAAAAAGCTAATCCAATTGTGTTTTTCTACACCGATTTAAATTATCTACAAATCTCAAGCCTAAGCGTAATTGAGCCGTGATCAGCGCAAACGCATGTAATTGCACTGCGCAATTGCGCCGCCGCATTCTTTTGGAAACCAAGGCTTGCTTAACATTGATTGCACGCATATAAAAACTTGTTTAAAATGTATTTCTCGCATGGATAAAAAATTTATTTGAAATAATTTTAATATTCTAAATTGACTGGAGTCTTGTTGAAATACTCTGAGAAGATACATATGTGTAGTTCACTTGATACAAGCTGCCTTGAGTAGCCAGTATTTGGTAGTGTGTGGGGAGAGGGGACTAGTAAGGGCCAGCCTGACACAAAATTGAAGAAAAATATATTGAATGCTAAATACATGTAAACTTCTTTGTGAAATCTACTAGCATTACAATTTCTAGTGGAGTGAAAAAACTTTTACAGAAAGATCTGATAGAAGACAAATTTAATCAATATATGCAGAAACACTGCTCATATTGAAAAAATTCTACTTATGATAAGAAAATTATCGCTTATACAACGAAACTGACTTGATACAAGGATGAACATTTTACATGAAGTCAACGTAATAAACGTACTAAAAATTTTCCAATTTGGAACTAAATAAATCCTTTTCTAGAATAATGAAAAATTGACTACATTTAAGCAATTCTCTTTTCAGGATATATTGCACCTAAATTTTGCTTGATACACATGGTACAGAGCTCATTGTCAATAAATATGTGTCTCAGTGCATTATCGTTTAATTTGAATTCTTCATCATCCATCACTATATTCTAAATTATCGTACTGCTGGAAAGGAATACAACTAAACGGTTTTCCAATAACAGGTGTTATTTTGATATTCAAAGCAAAATGCCATGTTTTGATATAAATTATCGGATCTTCTTTTCATTATAAAGAGGAAGGTATGCCGTTAATAATAGAAAATAACATCAGCCAAATGACCACCACGACCGCGCCTACAGGACCATATCCTTTTCATGAAATTTTGCATAACCCAAATCGCAAAGTGGCTGCCCTATGTCCTCGATAGCCTCACGAATTCCATCTTTGAGGTCTTGAATCGACGCTGGGCTGTTGGCGTAGACCTTCTCTTTCACGTGGCCCCAAAGGAAGAAGTCGCAAGGTGTTAAGTCACAAGATCTCGGTGGCCAATTGTGATCACCTCTTCGAGAGATAACACGGTCCGGAAACTTTTCCCGTAAAAGATCAATGGTTTCGTTACTTTTATGGCACGTAGCGCCGTCTTGTTGAAAGTAAACTTTGTACAGATCAATACCATCCAATTCCGGCCATAAAAAATCATTAGTCATCTGTCGATAGCGCAATCCATTCACCGTAACTGTTGCTCCAGCCTCATTTTCGAAAAAGTAAGGTCCAATGACCCCGCGGGACCATAAACCGCACCAAACAGTCACACGTTGAGGATAGAGAGGCTTTTCAACAATAACTCTTGGGTTTTCCGAGCCCCATATGCGACAATTTTGCTTGTTGACGAAGCCATCGAGGTGGAAATGGGCCTCATCACTCAAGATGAGTTTTCGATGGAATTCCGGATCATTTTCATGCATTTCAAGGACCCAATCAGCAAAGGCTCGACGTTGTTGATGATCGGCCGGCTTGAGTTCTTGTGTTAACTGAACTTTATAAGCCTTAAGACCCAAATCTTTATGCAAAATACGGTGTAATGACGTTTGTGGAATGCCTATTTCCAAAGAACGACGATGAATGGACAAACCTGGGTTTTCTTCAACACTTTCGGCTACAGCAGCAATATTCTCTGCTGTTCTTGAGCGACGTGCACTGGTTTTATTCTTCACATCACTAACTTGTCCCGACAGCTCGAATGTTTCTACCAATTTCTGTATTGCAGTCCGACAAGGTGCTTCACGACGACCCAAAAATGTTCGAGTTTTACGAACCGTCTCTGCCACATTTTCACCATTTTTATAGTGAATTTTAATAATTTCAATGCGTTTTTGAATCGTGTATCGTTCCATTTTTATTAATGGCGTAGTTTCTACTTGTCAAATGTCAAATTGACATCTACCGAAATAGCGGGCTAATTAAAATAACACCTCTTATTGGAAAACCCTTTATTATTTTATTACTTTTCGTGTTAATTTAAATTAAACTTACTTGTTGGTGTTATAATGTTGGCAACAGAAATCTCCAAAAACGAATCAAATAAGCTTTAGTTTTCTATGTTTTTTTGCAATTCGCCTCAACACTTTTTTAGTTGTAATATTTTTTTAACAATCTTGTTGACATATAAGAGAATGGTTCTTGTAGCATTGTGCTTCTAAGCCACGCTTTTATCCGCCCCATAACAGAAAAATTTCTCTCACAGCCGGCGGAGCTGTATCAATTTAGAAGATTTTTTTTATTATTACGATTTAAGAAATGCGTCCACAGCGGTAGGTTATCAAATCACCGTTTAAGATTTACTATGATATTATTTATTACTTGGTAGTAAATGTTCCTCTTCCAGTATTCTTCTGGTTGTGAATCGACTGGCAAATCTAATGTAATGCTTTCGTCCACTGTCGACTCTGTCCTTTTGTTGCGTACACCAGGAGTAGGTAGATGCTAGCTCGCGGAGACAGCGGAGCTTTTACAATTCACCCGAGATCTTTAAAACAAAATCTTTAAACCACTGACTTATAACAATGGACTGAGCGATTTGCTATTTCATGTGGCACAAAAAATATTGTGTTTCTGTATATCACCGTTAGAGCACCCTTTAAAACGATTACATAAAAAACATGTAAAACTCAACCAATCAGATGAAATTTTACACCCGAAAATCGAATTAAATTAAAAAAATGTATTTTCTTGTGTCCAAGTGATATTTTAATCGTTTATAAGGAATTAAACTCATTCCGACTTTAATTTTCAAAATTTATTCTTAACTGAATCCTGCTTATGGGCAAGAGAGACGGAGCATGGTAAACACTATCTTTACCTTATTCCTTCTGAAGTGATTGCATCTGTAGCCAACATAAAAACATCAAATGGCATAAGCAAATGTTCCCGAATTCAATATTTTGTGTTGGTAGCTCCAGCTCTGCCACAGGGCGAAAGAGAGAACTATAAAACTTGTGCCATGCTTTCCTATAGGAAAATGGCAATACGCTCAGTCCATTGTTATAAGTCAGTGCTTTAAACAAAAGGGCGCCACGTGATCTTTCTAGCAAAGGGACAGATCACGAGACCCGACATGAGAACAAAGTATCTTTCTTCATTTTAACGTTATAAACCATAAATTCATACTTAATACACTAATGTCGCAAAAACAAAAGATTAATACTATGCCCATTATAGGGTCATATATCTAAGCCCAGGTTTTTCTGAAATATTAACACAATTGTCCCAATGTTTTTCGTAGGAATTCTAATGTTTGTTGTGTAATCCCATGACATTTGAACAGCACGTTTTTCTGTTTACATTCGTTTTGCTATGAAGAGAATAAGTGGGAGAACTTATGCTGGATTCTCTGAAATTTTCGAGAAAAATGAGAACTTCATTTGAGAGGGACTATACATCTCCTTTCTGCATCTTGGCCAAAGCGAAATTTATCTTTTTCTTAAAAATGGGAGGTAGTGTAATTTGAAGTACATTATTATGTATAGTTTTATAGCATTTTGAAGGATTTAATAAGATTTTGTCGTTCGGGTAACCCTACATTCTCCCGATTTTTGTTTTTATCTCGTTGCCTCAGTTGCACTACAATAGTGTATAGCCAAGTTCTTTTCCCCCATTCATACAAAAGACGAAAGTATATGAACTTACTTGCTTCATTCTAAAAAGTACGAAAAATTTCCTATTACGTTCGCCTCTGTCTCTACTTATACTTATTAATACTTTGCTAGCTAAACCTCCCAGCATAAAATCTGGTTCACTAGTAAATTATAGCGAACACCGAGGACCTAGATTATCTATTTATGCTATACATATGTAAGTATATTAAATTACTTGTTTCATTCTAAAATAATAACCGGCCAAGTGCGAATCGGACGCGCGCACGAAGGGTTCCGTACCTTCGTGCAAAATTTAACATTACGTACTCTTTATTTATTTTTTCAAATGAGAGTAGGCGTCATTTGAAAAAATAATTCTGTCATTAAAAAAATGCTTGCTAATGATAATAATAATGAATGAGAATAAAACGAGAAAAAAAACTCTGAAAAATCACTTTTCTTGTATGGGGGCCCCCTTTAATTTTATTTTATTTTTATTATTTGTTATTATAGCGGCAATAGAAATACACATGCTGTGAAAATTTCAACTAAATACGGTTCATGAGATACAACCTGGTGACGAACGGACAGCGAAGTCTTAGTAATAGGGATCCCGTTGTTACCCTTTGGATACGAAACTCTAAAAACACCAAATTTTCCAATTTTGCTTTACTGCTACCTATCTTCGTATTAGGTAATATTTGTTCGTGACCCTTGCTCTTCTTTTTATTCTTCAAAATCCCACATCCGTTTCAAAAGGTACATTGACGCACCGTTTACATTTTGGCTTAGATTTCTTTAGGCGTTAATTGTTTTGGGCACAATTTAACTTTGGGATATATTTATTTGTACATATTTATATTAAGAGGTTCATTGTTTTATATATTTATATTACGAGAGTCATCGTTTTGTTTGTTTATGTTATTGAATTTGTTGTTTTATTTATATATCTTATAAGATTCATTACTTTACTTCTTTATATTATGGGATCAACTTCCGTAGACACTATTTGTTTAGGATTTATTACTTCTTTATCACACATAGATATCCTCGTTAAATCTTGGCTAGTACCTGCTTTGTAGTCGCATCGGTTATTAAGTTATGTTCAGGTTCTTAACATATTATACTTTTGTCCATAATTAAAGATTTTGCTTAATGTGATTTAGTCTAGCATTTTTATGTCTTAGGCTTTGGAACAATCATTATTTTTTTTTGTACATAGATATGTATATATATACATATCTACAATTGTTTTTCCCGCGCTGGGAGAGGTCTGGACAAGTTTTGAGATTGCTACGCCATAAAAAAAAGGAATTATTCTTGAGGACGTGAGCTGGCGAACAATGGAGAACAATCTTACTACAAGATATTCCAATTTAATATATCAGATCAAAAGCAATATACATTTCGAGTATATTTCTTTTTGAATGACTCAATTCCGTCAAAAAATGACAAAGTTATTGAAGTTTAAAACAACGGAAATTGAAAACGGCCGCGGCCCGCGAATCTGGTTAGGACGGCACGATACACAATACGCACGATGCTAGTCTGCACAATATAATATTTACATATAAGACGACATTTTATGAAATAAATCCAAAACAAATCCAATCCCGAGCGCTTTCTATCTCGGCGACTCAGCGACTAAACTCGCGCTGCGCTAGACCACTAATTGTCTTGTGTATCGCGACGTCTTCAGTCAAGCCTTCATGTTAGACGCGTTTTTGAGTATGCGGCACTAAAATCGCTATAATATCGTCGTTTTTTATCCGATTTTAATAATTCTTTCACTGAATTAATTGTTTTTTTTTGCGACTATGATTCTGCATAATTAACTAAAATTGTCGTTGTTCCTCATTGTGGGGATTCGTGCGACTCTGCAAAAGAAATTAAGACCTATTAAATCCTCGGGGTGGCTCAGTGACTGCGCGTTGAACATTGTATAAGCCTTTGGGCTTGATCTTTCTAATATCATTTACAAAGAGTTTTCGACTAAACTACTTGCATAATGCAACTCTAGACTATCTTATCAAACTACAGCTTAACGTATGTAGCCAGACTTCAACTGCACGCTCGACAATCCTCTTGGGTATTCTGTGAGGTAGCATAGGGATGGAGTTCACAGGTACCACTCTCCCATGAATTATCAGAGAATCGTAATTAAATATTGACGGTGATCACCATAGTGCTCCAGAGAGGATTATGCCTGTGTGTGTGGTTCTGAAAGAGATTTCTTTTTAAGCAGTATCAAAACTATAAAGAATTTCTTTTTTGGGTCAATACAACATTTGTAAGCCCACCACCTTCCAATTCTAGGCCGTAACACTTTTGTTGATACCTTTCTTTTAGACTCTAACAGGTTTAGCGAAATCTCGTTCTCGATGTTTGAAATTTTGAACTGATTCCTGCATGCTTCGAAAGTTCCTATATAACTTGCTATGATATCACCAGCCTGACCAAGAGTGATACTTTGCGTCTGAAAATATTTACTCAGTACATTCATTATAGGGAGAACTGAGATAAATATTTGAGAGGAAACGATGAATTCAGGTTCCGTAATAATCTTTAGCAATCCAAGTGCTTCCATATGTTTTTTCATGGCTCTCATTGATATTTTTTTGCAAAGTTAATTTTATAGCATCATAATTTGGGAGTACTGCTTTGCAGTTTTCGTAGCGATATCTCCATTTGATAGGTGCTTCCATTTGAAAATGGAGGTATCACTTGATAATGCCCTCTTTCATTTGACGATGCGTTTCTTTGAAAATTCTTTTACATTTCTTGTCTCCAGGTTTCAATATAGGTTTGTTGAGGACCTCTTCAGTTTCCCAAAACTGTATAAGTTGATGGTTTAACCTTTCCATCGACTGATTGATCACCGTAAATGCTTCGACTTTCTGTACTGTTGATTGTATTCTAAAATTATCCATCCAAGTAATGTATTGATGGCAATTGGCGATTTCTTGGATCCTTTTCGTAAACCTTCTAATAATATGTCGGCATATACTTGAGCTCCAAGCAGTATGTCGATTGGTTCTGGTTTCCAATAATTTGGGTCTGCCAAAATGATTTCTCTTAAGTGTTCCCGTTGTTTGATCTGAATTAGAAGTGTTGGTTAATGATCAGTAATCTTTTGCATGACTAGCATGTTCACCTTAACGCTTTTGTCTTTGTATTTGCACGATGTTAATTCTAGAATAATTTTTTGATTGGACCATGCTGCCTTGCTTTTATTTAAACCGATTATTTTCTAGCGGGTGGGTATTTCCTTGAGACCCATTTGCTTGTAAATTTTCTGTGTAATGAATGAGGTCTGTAATCCTGGTTCCACTAACCAACGCAGCACTACAGACCGACCGTTTTGATCCTTTGCTTTTACTAACGCTGTGGTTAATAGTCCGTTGTGGATTTTTGGCTTTAAGAAAATTTTTTTTCCTCTTCGGTTTCAGTATAACTGCTGGATTGCGTCTAGTAAACTTTTGTGTATGAGTATGAGTTTTGAACAGATGGTATGATGTAACGCATTGTGCAATTCTTGTATCTTCGGCTGTTTGTACATTGCCTTGCTGAATGCTTCCTCGAAAAGCAGTTGGAGCATCTTCTCGTAGCTTCAATGCACTTTCTTCCATTTGATATGCTCTTATTTGTACATCACTGTATGTGGGTTATTTGATTGTGTTGGTTACCTAATATGTCTTTGCTGTCTGGACTGGTGGCTTAGCACTCACAGTCTGTGACATCGATTCTAGGATTCTGAATCGAGTTAGTTAACTTTGAAATAGTTCTAAAGTTATCAGTTTCATTGTGTCACCCGATTCTACTCCCTTAAACCAAAAAGTTACAAAATGTAATTTCTGTACCAATAAATATGTCAGCAATATATCCCATGTTGAAACATCTACTTCCAATGCTGTGGACTTTCTTCAGTTGGGTCCATGATTGACTTTATGGTCCTCGCATTTTCTACTGTTAAATTCTGTTTATTTGAGAGTGAGAACTCTCTTGTTGTCATGTCGAAGATGGAGTTTTTCCAGAGCTGGCTCATAATCTTCTGTAGTAATAGGAAAATATTTATACGGTTGCTCTGCTTCTCCTATGAGACATCCTTTCAAGTGATGGAGCTTTTATGACATGCATATACTTCATGAATATACCCGTTGGTGAATCTTTGACTATCAATGGCTGGGGCTTATAGTATATCCTTTTCGTGTTGCCTTTGTAGTCCTGTCGAGAAGCTGACATCTTTTGAATTTGCGATGCTTTTCAGTTCAATGCTTGCTGTGATTTTGCTAGATTCCACATGCAAAGTAAAGCCGGCGAGCGTATACTAATAGAGCAAAATCTTGAACAGCTGTTCAATGCACTATTATTCGCCAGTGTGTAAAAAATAACGGCTCACTATAGCCTCATTCACCAGTGTGTAAAATACAACGTACTTCGTTATTGAAAAATGTAAACATTTCTCCTTCAGAAAAAACAAGTATATTTGTCTTTGTCACACTCATGCTCAATTGCCTTAAATGCTACATGCAATTCTTTCTTTCAAAATTTGGATTAATTTTTTTTTTTAATGACGCCTTATCTCTTTCTATTGAACAACTCTTCAGGTGAATTCGCTATATATACTTTCTCTATGGTAAAGCTGTTGATTCATGTCTACTATGTTTTATTTTCTAATTTCCACATTAAAAGTGATTAATGTGACGTGATTAGCATAACATAAATTTCAAAATTTGTTCGTGTTCAGTCCACATAATTTCCGTTGCACAAAATTCCCCAGGCTTTTCAATCGCCGATAAATATCTCCTGATAAAGCAGATAAACTGATCCACTGTTCTGACAAATTCTTGGAGCCTCTTTCGAATGCATTACTGAAAAGTATAAAAAACATCCCACAAAGTATCACGCTTCAAGGATTAACATAACAACTTATCTAATTGGGCTGAATCATTGACTGCAGTTCCTATCCTTGCTTACAACCATCCCTTATTCCAATGTGTCTAAAATAACACATAAAAATTCATTAAATTATAAATAAATTAACAAAATATCTCAAACTCACCCAAAATCCCACTTCCCTGCTATTATTTACATTTTTTAATTTGTAATGTAATCTAGTGACATTACGTCAGCAGCTGGTGTCACCAAAATCAAAAGTGGACCAAAACGAACCAAGCGTTGCCAGGTCAACACATCATGGAGCTGGGAATTAACTGCTTACGGCGGCTATAAATGGGCGGCGAGCCGCAGTAAAAATGCCCATACGTTTTTCAGAGTCTAATCTGAAAGCATCCTCCACCAGAGTCTAATCTGTTTCCTATCCTTTGAACAAAAGTATAATGTTGTTTATTCCTTCATATAGAAGTTTAATTCTATTTGATGTAGAAGTATAATTCTACATAAATCCAAAAGATCCAATTTTGCTACCCATTGTCGTTTCAGTGTTTAATCTGAACATATTGTCCGCCAGAGTTTAATCTGAACTCCTATCTTTAAACAAAATTCTAATTTTGTTTACTCCTTCATATAGAAGTTCAATTCTATTGTTATAGAAGTCTAATTCTACTAAAATCCGACCTCCCAAAAAAATCAAATCTAATCTAATCGTGTAACAGAATTATAATTCTGCTTAATCACATCAGCACGTCTCAGCAGAACTTCTTATACGCTTCAGCACATTGCAGCAGAAGTACAATTCTGCTTAAACGCTTCAACATCGCTGTAGCAGAAGTATAATTCTGCTTGATAAAATTAGTTTTCTCTTTTTTTGTGAAGTTTAATTCCGAAAAGATAACAGAATGTTCTTCTTATTTACAGAAATAAGGAGATAACGACAACATTGAATTTAATTGGATTTCTGCATAATTGAATTTTTAACTTGTTTCTTGTTGTTAAATTTTTTATGCATTTTACTGAATTTTATGTTATTAGTAGTACTAGTAGATCTTAAGTTTTAGTTGAATTAAATTGAATTCTGATATTTAGGTTAAGATACAGGAATAAAAAACTTATATTTGAATTGAAAATAAAGCTGAGCTAGCTATTTCAACCGGCACCCTCCCTTACGATTGAGACTAGATCTCACAGTTCGAATCTTAGCATTAACTGCTGAAATAACTGTCATAATAATACTAATCATTCAAATCTATCGATCCGCCCTTTTATTAATTAAGGGTTGACATAAGTAGATTTAGAATTATTAACAATGAATGTATGTCGCGAATTTCTATAAACATTATTTTAATCTACCAAACCTGTAAACGTAGCGATCTCATTTAGGTTGAGTTCGTGCTCTAACCGGATTATGTTTTGAATTTTCGGATTCTGCATAGTCCGGGAATAGGTATCTTTCCTGTATCGTTTTTCGGCCAAATTTTCCTTAAACATGTTTTTTCTCTTCTATGGATTCTCTCATATCTGATTTACTGGATTTGTATTTTCTAAGGGAATGACGGTGTAGTCATTATATAGACAACAGTTGTAGAGATACACTGGTTATGACTACTTGGGAACCGTTTATATTGGATGCCAATTGACACCGTTTTTATTCCAGTGGGGAGTAAGCTATTTGCCGGGAAGACTCCATCGCCTATCTCTTGCGATAGACAAAGCATTTCTTTCTTCATTTGCAACGAAATTGTTGCAACAATTTCAAACCGATATAGGTTCCTTCAAGGCAACTACTTGCTGCCTGATTCCATCAGTCGTTTCATTACCGAGATAGCTCTTTATTGCATTTGTTAGACTCCGGCAGTCGTTTCATTACCGAGATAGCTCTTTATTGCATTTTTTAGACTCCGGTTGAATCTGGTAGCCAGCATTTCTCTGCTGGGATGTATTGAATACACTGTAAGTAGATAGTTTATTTTTGAATGCAGCTTCTCTGAAAACCTCGGTGCCTTGTTACGGAAGAAAACCATTTATTTATAATCCGTCATCAGAAAGACCTGAGAGCTTTTGTACTACCTAAAATCTATTTTTTAAAGTGAAGTTTCTCTTTTAATTTCCCGGTGTCTTTCCGGTTTCAAATTGGGTCTGTAGTGTACATGTCTCGTTTGGATTAGTTATGTCGAGGGCTTATATTGATTTTTCTTAATGATAATAACTCAGTACCGGTGTCTACTACTAGTTAGCTTTAACCGTTTAGACCTAAATCTAGGGGAAGTTTAACTGTAGGGGCTAGCTGGAATTGGAAATCTGAGGGGTCCCATTGTTTTGGTAGGGATTATTATAGTCGAGCCGAGGAATTTTTATGTCGACTATATGGTACTTTTCTGACTCCTAGCTTCGCACCTTTTTAAGTGCAATTCTGTTTATCGCATGTCCTCTTCGGCGGCAAAAATGACACTTAAGTCTAACGTTGTATACTCGAGCCGCCTGGGTAATCTGGCTTCTTTTGAGGCTGTTCAGGGTGCTTGCGAATGCGTCTGCAATCACAAAAGTCATGCCTATAGATTTTACAGCTAACACAAAATGGAGTCGGCTCTATATGCAGTGGTGTCCATTGTTGAGAAATACCTAGAATATAAGAGTAGCGAGGGGGCTCTTAATAACATCAAGACTATATATAACGGACTGAGAAGGGTGGGTGTTGCTAAGCGTCTATGTGACTGGATCAACTCAATACTCCTCAGCAGAAAGATTAGACATTGCTCAAAGGATGTCTTTGTGAGAAGAGCACCCCAGCAGGGTACACCGGGGGGTGGGGGGGGATGCTATCAATAATACTACTTTAGCTACTGGTAATCGATGAACCGGAACCGGAAAATTACTGTCTACTATTATTGAAAATCTCGAGAATGTGCTTAAGCTGGATAATTGGACTAATAATAGAGGATTTAGTGTAAATCGCTCGAAGACAACAAGTAGAGAAAGAAGCTAGTAAGCGACTAGACGTGCGTTTAGTTAGCTCCCGAGTCTTTCCGCTTTCATGTGAATTTTTCGGCAAAAATCTGCATTAAAGTTCATCTATCGCCTTTTGTATTTTTATTCGTGTGCTAATTTATTATATGGACCTGGTGCCTCTGGTGCATTTTGCGTGCAATACTGTTTAACAATTCGAAATAAAAATGCTTGTAAAAGACGGTAAGTGGCAGTCGGAGAGCTGAGGTCGACCAAACGTTGAAAATTCCTCTTTGGGTGTATCCGTACTTCCTGCACTACGAGAGCGCTAGAGGCTAAATAGTCTCAAAATGCTTTCCAATCCACAGTTTGTCTTGCGAATGATGTGCCTGTGGGCTTAGAGACTCATCTCGATGCTGGTGGAGATGGAGACTCGGCTACTCACAAATATCAACAACTCCATCGAAAAGTTCAATGACCGTATAACTGTACTGGAAAATTTGTTAGGCAACATCAGAGGTAATTTCGCTCAAATTAACAAAATTCAAAGAGATGCTTTTACTGAGGATATCAACTACTTGCGACGATCGTCTCATGTATTGATTCCCTAAAAATTTCATAGATGAATTTGAAGAAAGCTGGTGTATATGGTAGACAACACAATTTGAACAATACCAACTTTGATTCTAACGATTTAAACGAGATCCTTTTATCAACTTCGGTGGCTTCATTTAAATTAGCACTCCCTTGGCTAATACTGTAAACCACTTTTAACATAATGATGATTGGTTCTCCTTTAGCGGAATCGGTTACTAAGAGCTCATAATAGCACTATTCTATGTGAAATCTGAATCGGTGGGCCCTGATAAAATTTGACCTAAATTCATAAAAATATTGCTCCCCTATAGTATAGGTCAGTATATCCTACACTTACTAAATCATTGCCTTACGTTATCTACTTTCCCTACTAACTGGAATTTGGCAACGATTTTTCCTAATCCATAAAAAGTCTTCAATCGCTACAGTATCTGATTTTCGCCCAATTAACCTTTTAATCCTAGCATATGTCGAAAGTAATACCATGCTGACTTTCAGGCGCTTAGGTTTCCGCGCAAATCGCAATTGCGAAAGAGTCATAATGAAGGTTACTACGGACCAGCCCATAGCCTGGATAAGGGCGAGGCCAAAATGTTCGTGCTACTTTACTTTTCTAAGGCTTTTGACAGAGTCAACCACTTAAGGCTACTCTTGAAGTTAATCAATAATTTTGGTTTTTCAAACCGGCTTTTAACTTTAGCTTTCTCACGAGAAGATGCCAACAAGTTCGTTATAACGACTGTGATTCAGAATTCTTACCTGTACCTCTTGGTGCTCCTCAGGGGCTGTGTTAGGACTGTCGTGACCCAATATTCAATTGGTGAAATTGTGACATCACGACTTGAGCTAGCAGTAGGTGTACAGGTAATTAAATGATTTGCATTAATTAAGCATTTCACTTCGCACAGTGAAATGCCTGGCGATTGCGAATTGTTTACTTAAAAACTGTCGCAGTCACTGCTGTATGTAACTGGGCATTGAGTAATGGTTAAGTAATTCACTTCGCATAGTGAAATACTCAGCTGGGCTCACTGTTTGTTTACATGCAGTATTGGGGGCTCCCGCTGTCGGCAGTGATTAACGTAATACTTAGTAATTATGATTGCAAGGTATTGCGCTGGTCACTGGGTCAAAGTCGCTTCCGCCTGGTTGAATGGAGGTGAGCGGTCGTTACGATAGATCGGGTTGCGTAGTTAGAAGTTAGCTTTTGATTAAAGATAGCGGTTCGGTATCAGTTTAGGGCAGTTGTAATTAGAGAGTTTAAAGAGAAGTATCGATCACGGGTGATACTCCATTTAATTTAACGTAATTAAAGAAATAAAGTTTTATAATTGAATTACGCGAGTTTTTATTGGTTTTTAATTGTTTTTATGGGATTGCTTTTTGGGACACGACAGGACCATTGTTGTTGAGCGTATACATCAATGACTTACCTAGTGTTATCCAGCTAGTCACCATTCCCCTATACGTCGACGATGTCCAGTTATACAGTAGTGGAAAGATTGCGTTATTCGATGATTGGTTGGAGCGAGTCAATGAGGATCTTTCCGGAATCTATGACAGGTCTCTAGCGAATGACCTAATCCTTAATCCTGGCAAGTCTCAATATCTCATTTTGGTTGGTGATACTTTTATGAGACACATACCCTCCATATTTCTCTGGAAACAAGCTTTAAGATATGTTGATCAAGTCACAAATCTTGAGCCTTGGCTCAATGCAGATATGAAATGTTTTGGTCATGTCAGATCAGTTCTGGAAAAGGTCTATTATGAGCTACGTAGGCTCTGGCTGTCCACACAAATTCTAAGCGCGAACACCAACTTAAAGCTTGCTTAAACTATATGCAATTAATGCTTGAAACATCACTAACTTTATTTTATAATTAGAACAACTCCTTTTGTTTAGTATGTAATTTAGAAGTTCACTGCTTTTGCCTGTTACGTTTTCTACAATCTTTTAAATCTTTTCTCTCTTTCTAGCTAAATAATCCATCAATTGTACAATCCAACTTGTAGTTAGGTAACTTGCAAACTAGTCTCAACTTTAATTTTCAAATAGTTTATCTATTCTGACGCTTAGTCAATTTTCAGTAACTAAATTGTACTTTAAAAGACTGTCTTTTGTTCTCCATCATAGTGTTTTTGAATAAATTAAATTGAAATTGAAAATTGATTTGAAAGTGAGAGCATTTAAAAAAAAAACTGAGCTTGCATACTATAATAGAAGAAAGTATTTAGAAAGCCGGTGGGGCCTTCTA
The DNA here is from genome assembly GCA_963924295.1 of Dioctria rufipes. Classification (NCBI taxonomy): domain Eukaryota; kingdom Metazoa; phylum Arthropoda; class Insecta; order Diptera; family Asilidae; genus Dioctria; species Dioctria rufipes. Next base: position 116,600,882 of record OZ002744.1, read on the forward strand.
CATGTGCGAGAGTATTTTTGCTGGCAACTTGAGATTAATTTTAGGGCGGCACGATGGATGTACAGAGGCCATATTTCTGCCGACCTCCTGCTATGGCTCCACGATCTAATGGACAGTACAATGCCTCGAATCACAAACATAAAATTATTTAAACAAAAAAATAATTTCATTCATTTTAATTTCATGCAAAATTTATTTCCATATTATAATAGAATGCAATTAAGCATAAATTGCATCTTATTGTCAAGCACACATTCCACTCGCGCGATATGCGTACCTACTTACCTACATATATCTTCCTCTTTCTTTTCTTTTTCGTCTGTACAGTGTCATACGAATATTATTAAATTCCTATAATCCCCCCCCCCCCACCCCAAAACCAATTAAAAATTATTAAAAAATATTTAATTAATTAATATTTGAAAAAAATATATTTAATTCATTTTCAAAACCTTATAAAAAATATTTTCATTCCAAAATTTAAAAAAAAAGCTATTTCAATGAATATTATTGTATTCATGGATGTGTATAGGTTTTTCTCGGAATTTTAGTTGGTTCTATTTTTAATTTTTAAAAGTTGCAGTAAATTCCTGTGGCTGCCGTGCGCCAACCAGAACTCCACTCTTGTGTTCTATGAATAGCGTTCTCTTTCAAGATCATCCTATCCATTCATTCCCCTCAGCTATCTACTCCAGCCAGCCCCTTGTTGTGGGTTCGCACTCATAACGCGCAACTTTCATGCTTTCATTACGGGTATAAGCATTTCCGTGCAAATATGCACGCCCTACAAGGAAAATATTGCATTTCCTGCTATACAAAGTAGGTATACGAATTGTATACTTTGTTTTTCTCGCGTACAGAATTGCTGACGGTTTAGCCAGTAATAAGAAATTTAGCCAAAAATATATCCTTGATATATCACAAATATATCAATTAAAGCAGAGAATACATACTTTCGTGCAGTCTGAATGTATAACTGATATATCATTTTATATGTCTCATATCACTTTTTGTCGGGTTCTCTTCGTGCAAGTTTTATTATAAATATATGAATAATATTTCATTGGATATATTTGATCCATACTTTCATACATTCTGGATATATATTTGATATATCTTTATACAGGGCTCATGTCACACTTTGTCGTGTTCTCCTCGTCGCTACTTATAGGTTGCAATACACTTTAAATGCACTAAAGACATATCAGTACCTACTATTTATTACTTCTTATTTAAAGAATGTATATAAGATATATCTATCAGTAACCAACATTTTAAAATATTCCTAAAGGAATTTCGTAATAAATTTAAATTTTGATACTGCATTTAAATATAATCGAAGACATAAGATTGCCTTCAAGTTATGACTTGCAGTTATTTATTAAGTACATTAGGTTGCGGTAAATGTTTAAATTTAAAGTTTACGTTATAGTTATAATGTTCTCTCTACTATATGGTTTTCATTGAATTGCAACAAAGTGCGTCCCTTGCTATAATCATCTACCTGGATATAATTTAGTCATGGAATTATTTTTTAACACGCAGAGTTTGGTATAATAATAACCTTTAAGAAAAAATACAATGCAGCTACATGACCTTTTTCATTTCAGACACTGTATTAATCAAGCTACCTGAATCATGTAGATATTTTCCTTTCAATTATTCCTGTTGCCAAGAAAGCTTTTCATGCTTATGTTACCTACCAATTAAGTTCAGTTATGGGTTGGGCCTAAAGTCACACAAATTTTCAGAAAATGTTACCTTTTACCTCAAGGTTCAATAGCTCAGTAATTTTGAATCGACTGAAAAATCGAAAATTGAAGGAAATTATTTTATTTTAATGAATCAATTAATTAAAAAGCATGTGGTACATTTTTATTTTTTTTATGCAGTTTATTTATTTCTGCTTTTTGTCAGCCAGTTCCCATTTGCGCGCATTAGCATGATTTAGGCTAGTTTTAATCGCATTAATAAATTGTGTCTTACCATACTCTGGCGATTTGAAGCAATTTGCAAATTGAGACGCAAGAAAGATGTTGGTCTTTAGGTAATTGTCAAAGTAAATAATTAAAAAAAGTATTTAAGTTTATTCATCAGCAATCAATATTAAAATACATGCATACATAGTAAATAGTCTCCCATAGTTCCAAAATATATTAATATTTAAATATTTAAATATTTAAAATTTAATATTTATATTACACTTCATAGCTAAGCTCCACATAAGCTTTCTCTTGAGCGTGGAAAGCCGTAGCGGTGTTCAGTTTATAAGTTCATTGTTTGTGAGAAAACTTCAATTTATTATATTTTTAGTACTAATTATTTACATTATTCCTAACCTATTCTGGCAGAGATTCTGAATAATACGTGACCTATTATGTCCACACCCAATTTACACAGGCCGTTAACGTATATAAAAACAAAATAAGTTCTAGTACTGATCCTTGAGGAACACCAGATATAATGCAAATTGGTTCACTAAGTATGTCTCCTATACTAACTATTTGAATTCTACCCATTATGAATGATTTAAGTAAACTGAGAGAAGTACCCCTAATTCCAATCCGACTAAGTTTATTCAGTAGTATTTCATGAATTATCGTGTCAAATGCCTTCCTTATATCTAAAGAAACAGCAACTAGCTTTTCATTTTTATCTAAGGTGGAATTTATAAAATTTGTTACATCATAGAGCGCATCAATAGTACTGCAATAGTTCTTGAAGCCGTACTGATTAGTCGCTATTACGTTCCTATTTTCAAGGTATTCCATGAGGCTAACATTAATACATTTTCGAAGATTTTTGAAAAATTTGAGAGCAGGGAAATAGGCCTATAGTTGGTTAACTCTGTTTTGGAATCTCCTTTATGTATTGGTACAACCATAGCACATTTCAGCTTTTCAGGATATGTACCTTCTGCGATTGCTAGGTTAAAAATATATAAGTTCCAATACTCTTTAATGTTTTGGCCGAGTAGCCATCCAGACTAGAATATTTTTTATCATCGAGCATTTTCAAGTTTATTTCTTCTACAGATATTGGTGCAAAATTAAAAAATATTATTTCCTTCTAGGTGATCATCAATGCTAGGATTTACGAAATTGTAAGGTTCATCGTTGTTATGTAAACTCATCGTTATATTAGTAAAAAACTTATTTAATTCTTCTGCTATTTTTTTTGTCTCAGTAAGTAAATCACCGCTACTTAATTTAATTTGGGATATACTTGCGTCCGATTTTTTTTTTATTCGGACCTCATTAATTTTACCCCACAGGTTTTTAGGATTATTTGAGACTTTTTCAAATTCCCGTCTATAGTAACTTATTTTCTCCATTTTGATAATTGCATTTAAAATATTCCTATATTTCTTATACTGAGATTTTAATGATTCATTAAATGGTTGATGTTTTACCTTTTTAGCTAGCATATGTCTAAGTCTAATAGATCTTAAGATCGCTATAGTTACCCATGGCTTCAATTTTTTTGTTACATGTCTACGGCGGGCTGTCAACACAATGGTTGATTCACTTATTAATCTATCTAAGATACGAGTGAAGTTGTCAAAACATTTACTAGCACTACATTCATAGAATACCATCTTCCAATTCACTAATTTAATTTTATCTCGAAGTTTAACTATATCTATTTTGTACTGTGGAAGCAACTGCTCTCTTGGTATACCTGAAAAGTTCCTATTGGTTATAGAAGTGAACTTTATTTTACATAATGTACTGTACTGGTCTGTTATATACGTTTGATAAATAACAGGCTCAAATATATTTGAATTATTGTTTGTCTTGTAGTATATGTGATCCAGGCATGAACAAGTGTTATTGTCTTTTCTAGTGCAGCCCAAAAAATCCATTAAATAACCTGCCTTAGTTAAAGCATCTAAGTATTCGTGGGAAATTGGTATCATCCCTCCTTCCAAAATATTAGTTTTTCCTGAAGATATAAGTTTACAGAATTAATAGAGAAATGGCTATGATCTTCATTAACACAAATTACCAATCCGTCACATTTACTATTTTTATTTGGTTTATTTAACATTGTAAACCCTGGCATACTTAAGCAGTCGCATTCATTTAGCCAAGTTTCAGCAAGTACAATTATAACGGGTTTTCCAATAAGAGGTGTTATTTTGATATTCTTATTCACCCTGAATATGGAAAAATTAGATTAATAGTAAGGGTTTTCCAATAAGAGGTGTTATTTTGATATTCAAAGAAAAATGCCATTTTTTGGGATAAATAATCAGATCTTTATTTCATTACAAAGAGGAAGGTATGCCGTTAATAATGAAAAATGACCACCACGACCGCGCCTACAGGACCATATCCTTTTCATGAAATTTTCCATAACCAAATCGCAAAGTGGCTGCCCTATGTCCTCGATAGCCTCACGAATTCCATCTTTGAAGTCTTGAATCGACGCTGGGCTGTTGGCGTACACCCTCTCTTTCACGTGGCCTCAAAGGAAGAAGTCGCAAGGTGTTAAGTCACAAGATCTCGGTGGCCAATTGTGATCACCTCTTCGAGAGATAACACGGTCCGGAAACTTTTCCCGTAACAGATCAATGGTTTCGTTGCTTGTATGGCACGTAGCGCCCTCTTGTTGAAAGTAAACGTTGTCCAGATCCATACCATCTAATTCCGGCCATAAAAACTCATTAATCATCTGTCGCATTTTCGAAAAAGTAAGGTCCAATGACCCCGCGGGACCATAAACCGTACCAAACAGTCACACGTTGAGGATAGAGAGGCTTTTCCACAATAACTCTTGGGTTTTCCGAGCCCCATATGCGACAATTTTGCTTGTTGACGAAGCCATCGAGGTGGAAATGGGCCTCATCACTCAAGATGAGTTTTGGATGGAATTCCGGATCATTTTCATGCATTTCAAGGACCCAATCAGCAAAGACTCGACGTTGTTGATGATCGGCCGGCTTGAGTTCTTGTGATAACTGAACTTTATAAGCCTTAAGACCCAAATCTTTATGCAAAATACGGTGTAATGACGTTTGTGGAATGCCTAATTCCAAAGAACGACAAGCAATGGACAAACCTGGGTTTTCTTCAACACTTTCGGCTACAGCAACAATATTCTCGGCTCTTCTTGAGCGACGTGCACTGGCTTTATTCTTCACATCACTAACTTGTCCCGACAGCTCGAATTTTTCTACCAATTTCGGTATTGCGGTCCGACAGGGTGCTTCACGACGACCCACAAATGTTCGAGTTTTACGAACCGTCTCTGCCACATTTTCACCATTTTATAGTGAATTTTAATAATTTCAATGCGTTGTTGAATCGTGTATCGTTCCATTTTTATTAATGGTGTAGTTTCTACTTGTCAAATGTCAAAAAATGACAGCTCCAAAAGTGACATCTACCGAAATAGCGGGCTAATTAAAATAACACCTCTTATTGGAAAACCCTTTATCAAAATTTACTTTTAAACCACTCAGCATAATGTTCTATTCATCGTAATGCTTACTAAAACTTCTAATATTCATACGAAAGATTTTAATAGAGGTAGAATATCCCAGAGATTTCCCACACGAAACTTCATCGCACAGTACTTTCGTAATTACTGTTTGTGTTCTGACTCGGGTACCCTATGCCCCGAATCACAACGATAAGGTCAATGCACCAACATATTGCCCTATGCAATATATTGATGCATTGCAAAGTTGACCCTGAAAATTACTTTTAATTATTTTAATTCAAAATTTCATTCCATATTTCAAATGCATTTAAAATGCATTTCAATGCTATAACAAAATGCAATTTAAGCATAAATTGCACTTTGTTATCTAGCATGCATTCCGCTCCCACGATATGCACTGCATACTTACCTACATACAGTTTCTTCTTTACTTCCATTTTTTTTATTGTGCAATATACATACACTTCACATACGTACATTATTCAATTGCTCAAATCTAATTGTATGTACATACATACATGCATACATACAATTATTCTCGCCCGCTTAAAAGTAATATTTCAAGACAGGCACACAAGTGCATATCTGGTTGCATTTTCTACATGATGCATATGCATCTCAACATAAATAATTTGCATTTTCTCACGTACGAATTTAAAATCGTCGCGAGAAATTAATAAGAAGAAAAAAGCTTTAAGAAAAAGTTTTCATGGGTACCTGGGTTCAATTTGCCCAAACCTCGGGGAGTTCGTTTTTAAACCGCTAGCAGAGTACAGCTAAACAATAAAGAGTAGAAATTTGAAGGAAAAAAGATTGTGATTAAAAATAAAAATCTAATAGTTTACTAAAATAAAAGATTGTGATTAAAAATAAAAATCTAAGAGTTTACTAAAATAAAAGATTGTGATTAGAAATAAAATTTAAGAGTGTACTAAAATAAAAGATTGTGATTAGAAATAAAATCTAAGAGTTTACTAAAATAAAAGATAGTATTTTTATCTAACAAAAAAAAAAAAAAAAACAACCCTAACGTGCGCACTCTCGAAAGAGCACGGTGTGTACACGTACAACAACTGGTGGCAGCGGTGCTCCTACCTATAAAATCAGTGCCTTAAAAAATAAAAAATAAATAAATAATAATAAATAATAAACAAATAAACAAAGAAGAAAGTAATAATAATAATAACGAAAAAAAAAATAAGCCCGGGTACCCGAAAAAGGGTACTTAGAGGAAAAGTTTAGAGTGCCATAGTGCTCCAACGAAGGAATTTAGCGAGGCTTCATCCCTACCTCAACAAGACGATTCCCAGAAGGAAGACTCCAAGAAATCGTCGTCCAGGACGCGCGACGTATCAGCACCACCACCTTGACCATCCTTCAGTTGTGTCAACACCCAGCATCAGCAATACCAGCAACTCCCAGTATTCTAAACAGCAACATCGTCCCTAACTTTAGCATTTCGGGAGAAATAACAACAATAAAACAATTGTCAACAGGCTTTCCTAAACCACTCCAAATCCGCAAGTCTATTATTAGGAGGAAAGTGGAAACCCCAATAAGTTCGCATTACTTTTGGATAAAAAGAAAGGTAGCGTGAAAGACCATTTTTTTAAATATATTTTCTCATTGATCAAAAATTAATATTTGCTCTTTATATATATACATATATATACGCCATTTTCGTTATAAATTTAATCGACTCATAACAACCCGTTGGGCTAACAACCGTTTACACCTATAAAGGTTTTTTTTTTAAATAAAATAAAATACATAATTTTATCATTTTGCAATCCTAGAGAAATTCATATTCGCATTTCTGATTTTTCTGTTCCTTCTTTCTCTCTCTTTGTTTATTTTGATTGTACCTACATATAAAAGTTGAAATCTTTCTTTTCCACGAAGCGACCTATGCGGTAAGACCTAGTGAGCTTGCTAGTCAGAGGACTTCGAATAAACCAAAAATCGATCCCCTGCGATAGAGCTTCATATACCTATCGATCAGGAGAAAGATTGTGGTTGGAAAGAGCGATTTTTTATTACTTCTCTCGCTATAATTTGCAAAAAAAACTTTTTTAGAAACGCTTTTCTCTTTCTTCCCCTACATCCAATTAAAAAAAATTAACCGTCTTGTTACTAACAAATCCAGCAATAGTTCCCCTACCTATCATAACACCTTCCTTATTCTTAATAAACTTAATTTCAGTAATTTTATTTCAATTTAAATAAGAGATATTTACAACAAACAAGTGAAAATCAGTTTTTTTATATATACATTGAGATTCCCAGTAATTTATTTAAATTTTTTTTTTATTTAACTTCTCTCCCTCATCTTAAAGAAATAAAAATAAATCAAAAACCTCGTAAGACGGGTCAAATACAACAAATTTTCCTCTTTATCTCCCTCTATTTTTCCCATACATTGCGGTCTACACCTTTTCCGTCACTTAACCATATGTATGTACATACCTACACACAACAACTGGTGACAGACGGAACCAAAAACAATAAGACTTTTTCTACCAAATAAAAACAAAACAATTTTCTTTTTGTCTTTTCCCTTGTTGATAAATTCCACAATTCTTCCCATTCCTATCGCTGTATTTTTCTCAACTCTTACAAAATTTAATTAAACATAATTATCTACGTATAACCAACTTGCTACCTGTTTATTGTTGTTAGTAAAACTTAAACAAAATTTTTTTTCCATAACTAATTAATTAATTCCCAAACAAAATATAAATCAATTAAACATGACTGAAGAAACCAAATCTTTCGATGAGCTTTGGTTGTCACAAGTCCCAAAAATGGCAGAAATTAGACAAATTCTGGCTCATTGGCGATTTGGCAATAACTTGTCATATCGACTCACTCGAGCACCGCCGCAATGTTGGATGCCTTTCGCTCCTTTATCGCTATATGCATGGTCAATGTTCTGATGAAATATCTAGTCTAATCCCTTGTAGAATGATTCCTGCACGCAATACTCGCGCTGCAAACCGCGCACATCCTTTAACCCTTCAAATTACTTTCGGCCGTACAGTAAAATTCCGTGATGCTTTTTTATCCCGAACAGTGCGAATGTGGAACAGCTTACCATCTTCTGTTTTTCCTCCGGCGTACAATCTGCGGAAGTTTAAGGGCGACATACATCGGCACCTCCGCCACTCTCCTCATATCCCCTAATCCTTTCCCTATCTCCTTCCTGCCATGCTGTGCTTTGCATCATAGGGTATCCCCTGAGCTTGGCTTAATAATATAAAAAAAAAAAAAAAAAAAAAAAAAAAATTATCACAGAGCGAATAAACCTAAAAGAACTTCAGGTTTTACTTCTGGAAAACTCCAACAGTTGGAAGAACTATGGGCTTCATTTGAAAAAATTGAAACCCTGATTCAAGATCATGAAAATTTTACTGAAACTCATGATTATTTTAAGCAGTCATGCTATGACAAAACGGAGGACTGGTACAATCTTACAAAGGCAACTCTGTCTGATAGGTAGAAATCCATATCAGTCCACACAGAGAGCACAAATAACCTCTTTTACATTCCACCCCCCAAGACTTCGCAGAAAACAACTGCAGCTGATACCCAAGACAATACAGACAAAGATCAATCTAACTCAGTACGGTTCAGATTGCAGGATCATAGGCAAAAGTCTATATCACGAATTATACAATCGATCAATTTTAATTCATTATCAACTGCGACACAGACATATCTGACACAAAAGATAAATTCATTGCACAAATACTGGGATGATTTTGAGGCAACGCATAGTGAAATAATTTCATATACCGGCCCTAATGATTTGGAGCATGACTATTTCAAAAATGATGTTTACGCCGAGGTAGAAACATCATACACAGACACGATAATTGCCCTTCAAGAGCAATTGGACTCTCGAACCCAAAACGTATCGAATAATACACATAACTTCACAGACCATCATCATAATGTCTCCTTTAGAGACCAATCTACCATCTTTCTATCAGAAGCTAGATCGTTAATTCCCAACTTTAATGGAAATCCCAAAGATTTTCACAAATTCATTTAAAGTTGTGATGATATATACGCGACGGCATCGACGACGAACGAGAAGCACTCCCTCCTCAGTTTAATAAGGAGTAAACTATCCGCCAAAGCATATGATGTATTCAGGTACAACCAAATATCAGATTGGTCTGAATTAAAACCTCTGTTGACTCAAACCTTCGAAGTAAAAATCTCTAGATCTTCCTTACAATCCCAATTGACCAACTCCAGACAAAGAAGAGAGGAAAGTGTAAAAGACTTTTTGCAGAGATTAAATACAACACTGTCCAAGCTAAATGAAGCAACACATTCCTATACAACGGACAAGGTGCTCCTACGGTCTTTGTTAAAAGATAATGAGTGTCAGACTGTGAGAGCAATTGAAGATGGGTTATCCAATCCACAATTACAGACCTTGGCTAAGGTATATTCCGATAAATCCTTCTCTGCACTAAAATCACATATTCTAGATCACACATTACGTATGGAGCAGAAGCAACCCAACTTTCAAACATATAACAAGGTAAATCAAAATTCCTTTCAAAGTATAAATGACAACTTACGCTGCTTCAAATGTAATAGACTGGGGCATGCTGCATCAAGTTGCCCAGTCATACAACGCACCACACAAAACTTCAATGCAGTTCCAAAGCTAAACCTCCAATTACAACGTCCTCCAGATTTTAAGAATGCTACATCTTCGTCACAGGTCCCTAGTTGTCGATATTGCCATCGGATGGGCCATTCTATTGAAGAATGCAGGACAAGAGCTGCAAATAATTCCCGATTTAACGACAATCAAGAAAATCGGAATAATTTCCAAAAAGTAAACACAGTTCCGCAAACAAGCACGGCTGATAGACAGCCACAAAACAGGAACTGGCAGCAGCCACTATTCCAAGAGAATCGAACTCCATCGAGAAATAAAAATGCAAATATCTCAGCTAGATCACCATCTCCAAATAGGAAGGACAGCAAAAGTCTATCGGCATCCAGGCAGGGAAACTGGATGCAGCGGGGGGTCTCATTCGGCAACCCCTCGTACATACAAACTACAGCACAAGTCCACAGGAATCCCCAGACAATATCGACAGAAAAGTAGGCAGCAAGAAATTAATTCAAATCTCCGTTCAAATAAATAAAAATTCTTTAACTCTTTCCTTGCCTGTTGACATCTGCTCTGCTCCAAAGCTTACATTTTTAATTGATACTGGAGCAGAGATCAGCCTAATAAAACTCCATCGACTGAAACCAGACAGTATCTGCTACAGAGATGCTGTCTGCAATATCAATATATTATTTACCGAGTCCACTTGTACAGAAGGACTTATATTTGCAAAATTGAATTTGAAATCTACCAAATTTAACTCCATCCTGGAGCACCCATTTCAAATTGTGGGAAATAACTCCATCCTCTCATACGATGGCCTACTTGGTCATGACTTTTTATCTCGATACAATGCTAGTATCAATTATAAAAATAAATACATTTCTTTAGAAATAAACGATTCAAATAAATCTTATCCGTACGAAGAATATTATTCCAATTATCCATACGTTTATTTGAAAAGCGAAGACCCAGAAAAGTGGTCTCAAACAAAAAGTCTTTTATATACGGAGATAACATTCTCCGATATAAATACTACTAAAAATCTATCTCCATCAATTGCTTCGAAAAGCAATGTAAATCGATCGCCAGCTAATGCTTCACAAGAAATAAAGCATAAAGGTAAGAATCTATCCCCATCTATAGCCAGAAAAAAGGCTGAATTAAATAACAATCAATCTCCATCCAAAGCTTCATAAGATATGAAGCAAGAGCGTAAAAGTATATCTCCATCTACAGCCGCACAAAAGGCTACATCTAGTAAAATTTTATGGCCTTCATCAATTGATTCACAAAAAGTGAATTCCAAGATAAAATCAAACAAGTCAAAGAATTTCAATAAAGTTTTATCTACTTCAAATTTGATCAAGACGGAACCGTCGTATAACTCCTTCCAAATTCCACAAAAGTGGGAATCATATCTCCTTCCTTTTAAAAATCCGAAAGAATCGGATAAATTAAATAAAATTGAAATTCCGGCTCGATCAGAATTCATCATTGAAATTCCAACTCCTTCTATTCAAAATCAATCGGTCTGTTTCAAGAAGGAAATAAGGCCAGGGTTGTTTCTTGGAAATTCGATAGTCGAACCAGTCAATGGTATGACAAAAGTCCTAATCCTCAACACAAATGAGGAAGACGCCGATCTGGCACCTTACGAGATGAACCCAGTTTACCAAGACTTGGACGACTTTGTGGTAACCTCCACAGACTCTGACAGAGATCCAATTAAGGGCAGAATAAATAAACTGCAAAACCTTATCAAATTGGATCACTGTAATTCAGAGGAGTCTGAGAGTATTCGCAATATCTGTAGGGAATTCAACGATCTCTTCTTCATTGAAGGGGATTTACTTTCATATACAGATGCGATTACCTACAAAATCGAGACACTCCAAGACAAACCGCCCATCTATACCAAGCCTTATAAACTTCCTGAGGCAAGCCGAACGTAAATAAATAGGCAAATACAAGAAATGCTTGAGTCAGACATGATCAGACCTTCACATAGCCCCTGGAATTCTCCACTTCTCCTGGTTCCTAAAAAACCAGATGAAAATGGAAACAAAAAGTGGCGAGTAGTGGTAGACTTTCGTCGTATTAACGACATCACTATTGGCGACGCGTACACACTGCCTAATATCACTGATATATTGGACCAGTTGGGGAAGTCGAAATATTTTACCACACTCGACTTAGCCAGTGGATTCCACCAGATAAAAATTGACTCGAAGGACAGGGAGAAAACTGCCTTTAGCACACCCTATGGCCACTACGAATACAATCGTATGCCATTTGGTTTAAAAGAGCCCCTGCAACCTTTCAGCGAGCCATGAACAATGTTCTATCTGGCCTTCAAGGTATTTACTGCTTCGTATACATGGAGGATATTGTACTCCATGGATACAATCTTAAAGATCATAATACAAGACTCACAGCAGTATTTAACTGTCTCCGCAATTTCAACCTCAAACTTCAACCCGACAAGTGCCATTTCCTAAGAAAGGAAATTATGTATTTAGGGCACATAATTACAGCAAATGGAGTCAAACCAGACCCTGCAAAAATAAAATCAGTTCAGTCATATCCCAGACCCAAGAAGGAAAAAGATATCAAAGCTTTTCTTGACTTCGTCGGCTACTATCGGCGATTTATACCAAATTTTTCGAAGATAGGCAAACCACTCACAAATCTTTTGAAAAAAATACGACTTTCAAGTACGACGCAATCTGCGACGAGGCATTTTGCGAATTACGAAATAAATTAATTTCAGCACCAATTCTATCATATCCCGATTTTGCCAAAGAATTTTTTGTCACCTCCGATGCCAGTGACTACGCCATCGGAGCAGTCCTTTCACAAGTTGATGATCAAGGAGATCATCCAATCGCCTATGTGAGCCGAGTTCTCAATGGTGCGGAAACTCGTTACTCAACAATAGAAAAAGAGCTCTTAGCTATCGTCTTCGCAGTTGAGCAATTCAGACCATACGTTTATGGCAGACAGTTTACAATTATAACTGACCATAAACCATTAGTATGGCTCATTAATCTGAAAGATCACTCCTCAAGACTGATGAGGTGGAGAATACGTCTTGAGAAATATGACTACAAAATAGTCCATAAATCAGGTAAGCTCAACACAAATGCAAACGCTCTCAGTAGAGCTATTCCAGATAATAGCGAACAATTCGCGGAACCTACCACCTGCGTAAATGTTGTAACAAGGAATCAAACTAGAGCTCAGGCAAATCTGAACCCTCCCAACACGAGTGTCATTAATCAAAATCCAACTCCATCACAAGTGAACAATTCCTCAGTCATTATAACTGACACAAATTTCCCATTATTATTGATTTTTCAGATAAATCCCCACTTTTAGAAACTGAACTGAACTTCTTCAAGAAAAAAGACTCCACAATAATTATGTCAAAATCTAATTTACCTTGTCGATCCCAAAGAGATAGATCAGACCTCGAAAAGATTTTAACTGAAATCTGCTCATACACAGAAGCAAATCAGTTAAAAGAAATAAATATCTCCTTCCCCATATTAAATCTAATAATTATTAAAAACATTTTCACCAAGGTCTTCACTGCTAAACAAATAAACATTAAACTCCATCAAGATTCGATGAAATATTTATCCGACATTAATGACATCGAACAAGTTTTAAAAGATTTTCAATCATTACCAACGGGAGGCCATCAAGGTATTTCCCGTACTATTAAAAGAATCAACAAGCAATTCTACTGGCCTGGCATGACAGACGACGTGGTCAAATATGTAAGGAAATGTAAACTTTGTCAGGTGAACAAAGTATCCAGAAACCCTAAAATTCCTATGAAAATCTCGAGCATTAGCTCCAAACCTTTCGAAAGAGTGTACCTAGATGTTGTAGGACCTCTCCCAATTTCTCATTCTGGAAAAAAATATCTCCTTCCATTTCAAGATGACCTTTATAAATATTCTGAGGCTATTCCCATAGTCGACACCAAGTTTAAGACATTAGCGGAAGCCTTCACGACAACAATAGTTTGTCGACATTGTATTCCAGAAAGTATCCTTACAGATCAAGGTTCTAACCTCATAAGTGGCATGTTCGCCGAGGCAGAGAATTAAAAGGCTCAAAACTACTCCATATCACCCTCAGACAAATGGTGCATTGGAGAGAAGCCACAGGACTTTAGCAGAATATCTCCGATCTTATGTAGCAAAAGATCCACAAGACTGGGATACATGGATTCCCTATGCCATGTTTGTATACAATACAACCCCTCATTCGAGTACTAATTATACTCCTCGCGAACTCCTATACGGATTCCCAGCCGAAATCCCAAATAATTTAAAATCATCTCCAACCGTTTGCTATAATTACGACAATTATGCAAACGAGCTAAAACCGCGTCTACAGCATAGTTTCAAAATAGCTAAAGACATAGACATGGCCAATAAAGAAAAAGCTAAACTACAATATGACAAAAATTCCGTCCAAAAATCTTTTATGGTAGGCGATAAAGTCCTACTTAAGAGCAGAGTTCGAGATAATAAGTTCTCACCACTATGGTCAGGTCCATATGAGATAATGGAGATTAATTGCCCCGAAAATTCCACTATAAAAATTAATAATAAAAACAAAAGAGTCCATAATAATGACCTAAAACATTTCTCGGACTAATACAGAAAGCCTCACCCTCTTCAAAAAGATTTCATTCTAAGTGAATAACGCAATATCATCTTCCAGGTTTCCAAAATGATGCATACAGCATTCATTTTGATTTTCATCCCTTTCGTCTACGGCTCAGGAATAGAGATAAAGCAGCTAAATGCCACTGAAGGCATTTACTTCGAAGAGATTGGCAGAGCCAACCTCTACATCAACGAATGGAAAATCGTCACTTATTACGACCTAGCGAATTTTAAAGCAGAATTCAACAACATCCAGTTCATAGCCCAACAAATTGCAGCGACCTGCCAGAAACTGGACAAACACTCAGCCTTGAGCCACACTTGTAACGGTACGTTGTTACAAATCAATCTTATATTAGCAAACATAGAATATAAGAATATGTTACTTGTGACCCAAAATAGGAAACAAAGAGCACTATTTAATGCAATAGGCTCAATCTCCATAGCCCTTTTCGGCACATTAGACGAAGATGATGCCAAGCTATATGATGAACAAATCCGAAATCTCACCCTTAACCAAAACTCCCTCCTATCACTTATGAAAAGCCAAACTGCGATAGTCGAAGCAACCGCAAATGTTCTCAACAAAACTAAAGCCGCAATTGACAAGGATTTCATGGTTATGCATAAAAAGTTAATTTCAATACAGATAGCTACATCATTAATGGAAAACAGAACATTGGATAACAAAATATCCATTGAAATTGAATCACTTATATCCCTGGTTTCGTTAATGGTATTCAGATACCAAAATACCCAGTCGGAATTAATAGATCTCTTAACAGATTCAAGGCATGGAAAATTTCATCCTACACTCATTTCCCCTAGACAAATTGAAGAACTCTTATTGAACATAAGACAGGAATTGCCAAATCACTGATGCTTCCTATAAACGCCAGAGATAATATATTTTCGCAAATCTACAAATTAAGTACAATTTCGGCAAATATTTTTAATAATAAAATAATTATCGAACTCCGGATTCCACTTCCATTCAAGGAACCATACCAAATATTCAAAGTAATGCCATTACCTACACTCCTTAACGGATCGTTCGTGTATATTAATCCATCAATGGAATATATCCTGATAGACTACAATCGCGAACATTATATTGAATTAACTCTCCAGGATATCCACTATTGCGCAACGTTGGACCGAATACATTTTTACTGCAAAATCTCATCACCTATCCTAAACACAAATACAAAAATAAATCAATATGAATTAAACTTGATAAAAAAGGAACCAATTACATCGAAATGTACAATCCTAACATTGGAGAAAGTTTATTATTTGTCGCAGTTATCGCAGCAGAATGCCTGGCTTTTCTCCCTGAAAGGTTCCCTCCACATAGACATCATTTGTGGAGATTCCATTAGTTCGCAAACTCTGCATGGAATAGGAATAATGCACATCAATCCCGGTTGTTATGTTCGCTGCAAGGAATTCATCCTGCACGGACATAACGTAAAAACATCCAGATTCAATTCCCATTTTATCCCAACGATAAACATTTCCAATATAATATTGTTACAATATTCCTAAAACGGTTAGGAATACATGTAAGAAACAAATTTAAAATAAATAAGACGGCACAACAAAAAAACACAGAGACGCCCAACACCAATCTGGACTTACCTAGCAAATATCAAAAATCTGCAGTCCCACGACGATCGTTAGATTTGTGGCTGATTCCATCCCCCGGCCAGCATAAATCTAAAATCAGAAGATAGAAAAATTAGTAAATGTGAATTTGGAGAAATTCATTATTTAAATCTGTCAAGGAAAAAACGACCGCACTCCTTGGAAAGTAATTTCCCCTCCAGGAAAAAACGGATTATTTTTTGGGAAAAGCAGAAGTCCCGCACTTGCAGTTTTGGCAACCATCGAGATAGAAGTGAATTTTAATTTTCAAGTTTTTGATTTGTTCTTTTGTTAAAAAAAGCGCATATTATTCTAATAAATGCAGTTTGTTATTCAAGTAAATCGCGGAGTTTAACTAAGTTTAATCCTGCCCGCCTGTCTTTTATTGGCTTTAGGTTTTCAGGACGGACGAATGTGAGTAAAACTCTAAAATTAAATACAAGGACTTTGAGAGGAAATAAAGAGCAGATATTTCACCGAAAATTTTACACCCGGCCTATGGAAAAATTTAAGTTTACGCTCTTGGTAAATAAAGGCCATTTCTAATTAATTCGGCCCAGTGGAGCCCCAGAAAATTGGGACAAAAGCTCATTTCCCCTCTAAAGCGCGAAAGCTATTGCCAAAATCTATAGGTCATTAACTGGTGTGTGTGACGCGTACACTAATATTGAACAGCCGCAATAAAAGCAATTATAACACTTACCAGCCTCAAATTTGGTCCGCCATTTTTTCCTTGAAGTAGTACCAGCAGAATCCCAATTATTCCTGGAAAATACGAATTGCTCCCACGACGGTTCCTCCGCTTATAAAGAAGCACCCAACGAGCAGACTGATCATCTTTTGTTTTACGCCGTCTCAGCCAGGTGCCTCCCTGCAAACGGTGTTGTAATTTTATCACCACAAAACACTAAAATTAAAAAGAATTAACACTAGTTTTTTTATTATTAAATCAATTTACACCACACGCCACACATTTCTTCCCGAAATTGCACAAAAAAGGTCACTGATGATAGCACGATAATAGAGATAACTTAGCACATTCGCCCGGCGGACTAAGCTCCCACGAATTTCAACAACTCTTGCCCGCACGATTCTAATGAGGTTGCGAAATAGACTGCATTTCACAAGTCTCATCATTAGCCACTCATCCGCTTCATCGCCATTCAATCCACGAGCTATTACGCTCGTAGTATTTGTAAAAGCGGTGGAATAAATTTACGTCACAAATATCATTCATTTGCACCACTCGGAAATAGTGAGAAGACTACAAAACTCTCTCGATCCACACGTAAAAAGCTATAAAGTGGACCGAGGCCAAGCACTACTCTCCGAGCTAGCCGGTTGTCTCAGACTCTTGATCTGAGTTACCTACTGACCTACATCCACAGTTGCTGACCTACATTTCTACCCAGGTTTGTAAGCTTAGGAGACTGAGCTGCAACATTGTTGCTTTAGATCTCCACTAAAATTGTAAAAGTCTCCCTCTCGGCGAATTTAATTATTTAACCACGCAAAATTGTAACATTTGGTGTCAAGTGTGGGGTAAGATCTATTTCGAATGAAATTTTCCCACATGTCCAACATGCCTAATCTGAATGCAACAATTAACAAGAATATGGGCGATTCAGACCTAAGCGATTCCAGTCAAACCGTTCTTACAGCCATAGTAAAGCAAATTTCTCAACAAAGCCTGCAGCTTGCGGAAATGAACAGGTTTATGCAGGATATGTCAGAAAGACTACAGAAAGTGGAAATAAGCCATGCAGCAGCCGTACAGCAAGCTATCGATGATCTTGCGGGTTATCCCACTCCGCAGAACTCCAGATTTATGGAACCACCCGAAAGACATGGTGCGACAAACTTACTCGATTATGATGATAATGTTTCGAATATTCAAGAGAACATCAGTAATGCAGAACAACCAAAAAATCAAAAAAGTCATCGCTCAGTGGACCTCTCGCATCCTGGTGTCAAGTGTCCCCATCAATCAACCCAGAATCAGTCAGCTGCTATACTGGAGCACCCCATTCCTGCTTCCTCCCGAATGATGCCTGTCCTTCAGCCTGCAAGAATGACATTAACTCCTAGGGACTACGATGGTAAAGAGCCTTGGAGTAAGTATAGAAAACATTTTGACGCCATATCTCGCGCTAATGGGTGGTATGCCGAATTAAAATCTGTGTATATCGAACCATATTTGATTGGCACCGCTCTCAGCTTTTACGAGACCTTGCCGGAAAGCGTAAGAGAGAATTTTGAAGCCCTAAGTGAGTCAATGGCGGAGAGATTCACGGACGAGTACCAGCAATCATTTGCTCATATACAACTAAGAGGACGTTTCCAGAGAGCCAACGAAAGCCTGGCAGAATTTGCTACGGACGTTCAACGACTAACAAACTTAAGCTTTGGCAAATGTTCCGGTGGATGTGGAAGTAGAATTGCACTTGGTCAGTTTCTAGATGGCATAGCAGATATGGAAACCCAGAGACAAGTACGTGAGCCTATACCCACGACTTTGGAAGAGGCCTTAGCCAAAGCCATTCGTATTGAAGCCAGCAGGGATGCCACTCGAATTAGCCGTCGCCATATCCGTGTATCTGAGGCCACAGTTACTAATACACATAGAAGACGAAGGCCAAACAACTCAGCAGCGCAGCGGTCGGGAAACTAAATTCGCTCGGTTTTGAGGAGCATAAGCCGAGCCAAACCCAACAGAAAGCTCCAGCCAACAACACCACTTATAGCAGTGTTCTAAAGGCCAGCATCAACTCAAAAGCCTTGCCATATACCACACCAAAACATCAACATTCAGGACATCAGCAAGCTAAGGATGTTAATAAAACCACACTTTCGACTAAGCAGCACCTGCTTATTGAAAAAGGGATTCGAGGACGGGTGAAATGGTTTAATGTCCGCCGCAGATACGGGTTTATTATACGAGAAGAATCCGGGGAAGAGATTTTTGTGCATGCCAACAGCATCAAGCAAAAAAATTCTGTAAAGTGGACGCAATCACTCGCAAATGGAGAAGAAGTGCTTTTCGATCTAAAGCCGGGGACAAAGAGTCGTGAAGCAATAAACGTGACTGGACCCAATGGAAAGCCGGTCGTAGGAAGTAATTTTGCTCGGGGTAGAAGAAATGAAGTTATTCGTCCTCCACCCGCTTTCGACGACAATTTAACCAGCAACACAGCCATACAGTCCGCGACTTCCGAAAATCCCTTAAGTTGTTCCAGACATACTACCACGGAAAACCTGGTGCAGTTACCACCTACTTTATCCAGCAATACTTACAGCGATAAAACTTTAAACCCTTATCCACTGCCTTTTGGGGGCTAGAGTCAGTGGAAACAAAAGCCCCAAATGCAAGTAAAGTTTTTATTGGCTCAGCAGGCTACTCCAATAACTTGCAGATTTCCGGAAATATAAATGGCGTGGACTGTCCAATAATTGTAGATACGGGTGCCACTCAAACAATCGTTCATCCAAGGATTTTAAAACAGTCTGGTAGTTATCCCTGTCTTCATCACACCAATGCCGTCATTCAGAGCGTAAGTGGAGAGTTAATATCTGTAGATGGAGTTGCCGAAGTTACCGTCATTTTGTGTAATTTTAATACCAAGCACTTAGTCTTCGTGGCCAAAATAACTGATGACTGCATTATCGGCATGGACTTTTCGGCCAAACATTCATGCA
Source organism: Dioctria rufipes (assembly GCA_963924295.1). Lineage (NCBI taxonomy): Eukaryota > Metazoa > Arthropoda > Insecta > Diptera > Asilidae > Dioctria > Dioctria rufipes. The sequence goes on from OZ002744.1 coordinate 116,621,000, forward strand.
TCCTGAATTTTAAAGAGGGTATCCTGAACATTAAAAATGAAACCATTCCATTCGTGCAACCAGCATCTTTGAAAATCATCGCAAGAACAATTGGCCCCTTAAAATTTTTGGCTGGACAACAATATTTGGTCAAACTAGTCTCAACGCTTACCTCTGGAGAGGTTTCCATCACCTCGAGCCATACTACTCCTGATGGTTTGCAGATAATTCCAACCTTGTCTTCCGTACAGGATTCAGTAGTACTAGTCAGGATTGCCAATATATCTCCGCATGAGATTCATCTTCCAGCAGCTACGCCCATCGGAAGTGTAGAGTATATGCCGAATGTAATCGATACGAAAGAGTCGCCTAAGCCAGAAATCGGATGGACTAAAGAGCTTTACCAGCTATATGAAAGAAGCGCGGAAAATTTGGTGGAGCCAGAAAAATACCAACTGAGAGAATTACTGAGAGCTTTCCCGGATGTGTTCTCCTATTCAAAGGACGATCTTGGTAGAACTTCCATTCTGCGTCATCGAATTGATGTGGGAGACGCTAAGCCAATCAAACAGCCACCTAGGAGGATTCCATTTTCTCGAAGAGGAGAGGCCGAAAACCTATTGCAGGATATGATACAGCAAAATATCGTCCATCCATCAAAGAGTCCTTGGAGTAGCCCAGTGGTCCTAGTCCGAAAGAAAGATGGCTCCATTCGGTTTTGCGTGGACTATAGACGACTGAATGAAGTCACTAAAAAAGACTCGTACCCACTTCCACGCATTGACCTCACCTTAGATGCTTTAGGAGAGTCCAAATGGTTTGCTACCTTAGATTTACAATCTGGATACTGGCAGGTAGAGATGGACAAGGTCGACCAAGAAAAAACTGCTTTTACTATCGGTACTGGCTTATGGGAGTTTAGCGTCATGCCTTTTGGCCTAACCAATGCACCAGCCACCTTTCAAAGATTGATGGAGCTAGTCCTGGAAGATATCCCTTATACCATCTGCCTAGTCTATCTCGACGATATTATCGTGCACGGGAAGACTTTTGATGAATTAGTTCACAACCTTGCCACAATTTTCAAACGTCTTCGAGTGGCTGGCCTGAAACTGTCTCCTGGGAAATGTCAGCTATGCCAGAAGGAAGTCAAATTCCTAGGCCATATCATCTCAGGCGAAGGGATATCTGCAGACCCCGAGAAGATTACTGCTGTGCAAGATTGGCCAAGCCCAACCAATAAGACGGGGATTCAATCATTTTTGGGACTTTGTGCCTATTACCGACGCTTTATAAAAGATTTCTCCGCAGTAGCAAAGCCTCTTACAAGATTAACAGAAAAGGGAACAAGATTTGACTGGGAAGAGAACTGCGAGAACGCTTTTACATTGCTGAAGGATAAGCTCGTACGTGCACCTATACTAGCTCAACCAACAGATAATGGATTGTTCATCTTAGATACGGATGCTAGCCAATTCGCGTGGGGAGCAGTCTTATCACAAGTTCAAGACAATGATGAAAAAGTAATAGAATATTACAGCAAAACGCTAAGCAGGCCAGAAAGGAATTACTGTGTAACTCGCAAGGAGCTCCTCGCTGTAGTAAAGGCCATCGCACATTTTCAGCCCTACTTGCTGGGTCGCCGCTTCATCTTGAGGACAGACCACGCTTCATTACGTTGGCTTATGAACTTTCGCCAGCCTGAAGGCCAAATAGCGCGCTGGATAGAACGCCTACAAGAATTTGAGTTTCAAATCCAGCATCGGCCGGGGATAAAACATGGAAATGCGGACGCGCTATCCAGACGGCCATGTCTGACTTCCAACTGTAGATACTGCGATAGTCTCGAGGAAAAACAAAATATTACTGTGCGAGTATCTGTCATACAGAGTGACATCGGAATTGACCAGGATAAGGACGAAAAGCTGTGCATCATCAAAAACTGGTTAAAGGCTGGTGAACGACCACCTCGTGAACAGATAACCCACTTGCATCCTACATTGAAGGCATATTGGACAATGTGGGACTCTTTATGTTTGAAAGATGATATAGCATTTCGTCTACATACAAATGCAAGTGGAATACAGTATCAAATACTATTGCCAGATACCATGAAAGTCGAAATATTACATCATCTTCATGATGGCCCGACTGGAGGACACCTAGGAGTCGACAAGACCCTAGCTAAAGTTAAGTCCAAATATTATTGGATAGGCTGTACTGAGGATGTCAAAACTTGGTGCCAACAATGTCAGATTTGTCAGAAGAGAAAGGGGCCAAGGCCACGCACAAGAGCCCAATTACAAATTTACAATGTTGGTGCACCATTCGAGCGGCTAGGAGTTGATGTGCTAGGACCACTTCCAGTCACCACTAAGGGCAACCGATATATACTTGTGATTATGGACTACTTCACAAAGTGGCCAGAAGCAATACCAATTCCGGATCAGATCGCCAGCACCGTATCTGAGGCATTAATCCACCACGTATTTTCTCGATTTGGTATACCGCTCCAAATTCATTCAGACCAAGGGAGAAATTTTGAATCTTCAATATTCCGTGAGGTTTTAAGGCGATTTAGAATAGAAAAAACACGGACAACCCCATTACACCCACAATCGGATGGGATGGTAGAGCGATTTAATCGTACCATTCTAGACTACCTGTCCAAGTATGTTGAGGTAAACCAAAGAGATTGGGATGACCACCTACCACTCTTATTGTTGTCTTATCGCTCCGCGACGCACAATAGCACACATCAAACGCCAGCCATGCTAACTCTCGGAAGAGAGCTCAGGCTACCTATAGAGCTATCCTTCGGAATACCACCAGAGCCCGAGTCAACTACTGAATACCTCAATGACTTAAAACTGAGACTAGAAGCCGTCTATGAATTCAACAGGAAACAACTGGGAAAAACGAGTCAAGGCATGAAGTTAAGGTATGAGTTATCAGCCCGAGCTAATCCGTTTAAGGCAGGCGACCTAGTTTGGCTTTATCACCCAAAAAGACGAAAAGGAAGATGTCCTAAGCTGCAGTGTGACTGGGAAGGCCCTTACGCAATAATAGAACAACCTAGTGACGTAACCTATAAGATAAAGAGAGATGGCAAAAGAGATCATCAAATCGTACATAGAAATCGAATAGCGCCTTACTACCGTCCTAATCCTGAACCCTAGCCAGAGTACCCTATCGAACAATAACCATCGCGCGCGGCAATTGCAGTAGCTATTAGGCGAGTCGAGGCGCCTAAGAAATAACCTCCTGTTCCTGAGTTGGAATGAGCCGGCCGTAACGAATTATAATCGCGAACGCGGGCGGAAATGCCAACGGCTCCAGTCCAACTGCATCAATGACAAACTACCCTAAAGAAAACCTAGAAGGATGACATTCCCTACCTCTGAAAGAAAAAGCAGAAGGAGAAAGGCCCTAAAAAATTATTTTAAATCAGTATTTAAAACTAAAATTCTGTCAAATTACAAGATAAGCACTGAAAGGTTTACCTGCGTAACTATTTTTTTTTAAGTATTTGTTAACTTCAATAGCTAATCACTTTTTCTTCTTCTTTTCATCTCCTTCTATGAGCGTGCAATCACTAAATTCAGGTACCAGCTCCAATATCCATCATCTGATCATCATCCAGAAGCATTCCTAAAGATGAGCCTTGCAGAAGTACCACTTCCAATAACCATCATCATATCCGTCATCCGTTCTGTGATCGGCACCCATAGAGCTGAGGACAGCTCTATTTTTCCACAGTGGGGGATAGTGTTACAATATTCCTAAAACGGTTAGGAATACATGTAAGAAACAAATTTAAAATAAATAAGACGGCACAACAAAAAAACACAGAGACACCCAACACCAATCTGGACTTACCTAGCAAATATCAAAAATCTGCAGTCCCACGACGATCGTTAGATTTGTGGCTGATTCCATCCCCCGGCCAGCATAAATCTAAAATCAGAAGATAGAAAAATTAGTAAATGTGAATTTGGAGAAATTCATTATTTAAATCTGTCAAGGAAAAAACGACCGCACTCCTTGGAAAGTAATTTCCCCTCCAGGAAAAAACGGATTATTTTTTGGGAAAAGCAGAAGTCCCGCACTTGCAGTTTTGGCAACCATCGAGATAGAAGTGAATTTTAATTTTCAAGTTTTTGATTTGTTCTTTTGTTAAAAAAAGCGCATATTATTCTAATAAATGCAGTTTGTTATTCAAGTAAATCGCGGAGTTTAACTAAGTTTAATCCTGCCCGCCTGTCTTTTATTGGCTTTAGGTTTTCAGGACGGACGAAGGTGAGTAAAACTCTAAAATTAAATACAAGGACTTTGAGAGGAAATAAAGAGCAGATATTTCACCGAAAATTTTACACCCGGCCTATGGAAAAATTTAAGTTTACGCTCTTGGTAAATAAAGGCCATTTCTAATTAATTCGGCCCAGTGGAGCCCCAGAAAATTGGGACAAAAGCTCATTTCCCCTCTAAAGCGCGAAAGCTATTGCCAAAATCTATAGGTCATTAACTGGTGTGTGTGACGCGTACACTAATATTGAACAGCCGCAATAAAAGCAATTATAACACTTACCAGCCTCAAATTTGGTCCGCCATTTTTTCCTTGAAGTAGTACCAGCAGAATCCCAATTATTCCTGGAAAATACGAATTGCTCCCACGACGGTTCCTCCGCTTATAAAGAAGCACCCAACGAGCAGACTGATCATCTTTTGTTTTACGCCGTCTCAGCCAGGTGCCTCCCTGCAAACGGTGTTGTAATTTTATCACCACAAAACACTAAAATTAAAAAGAATTAACACTAGTTTTTTTATTATTAAATCAATTTACACCACACGCCACACATTTCTTCCCGAAATTGCACAAAAAAGGTCACTGATGATAGCACGATAATAGAGATAACTTAGCACATTCGCCCGGCGGACTAAGCTCCCACGAATTTCAACAACTCTTGCCCGCACGATTCTAATGAGGTTGCGAAATAGACTGCATTTCACAAGTCTCATCATTAGCCACTCATCCGCTTCATCGCCATTCAATCCACGAGCTATTACGCTCGTAGTATTTGTAAAAGCGGTGGAATAAATTTACGTCACAAATATCATTCATTTGCACCACTCGGAAATAGTGAGAAGACTACAAAACTCTCTCGATCCACACGTAAAAAGCTATAAAGTGGACCGAGGCCAAGCACTACTCTCCGAGCTAGCCGGTTGTCTCAGACTCTTGATCTGAGTTACCTACTGACCTACATCCACAGTTGCTGACCTACATTTCTACCCAGGTTTGTAAGCTTAGGAGACTGAGCTGCAACATTGTTGCTTTAGATCTCCACTAAAATTGTAAAAGTCTCCCTCTCGGCGAATTTAATTATTTAACCACGCAAAATTGTAACAATATGGAATATGGCGTCTTCTGCCATGGAAACACTTATAGAAACAAATCGCTTAAATATCGCAACAAACATGGATCTAAATAAACTTCTAGAATCCATTCGTTTCCAAAACAATCAAGAATTAATTCCTTTAAATCCATTAAATGATCATCATATTCACCACTATGCGATATCATATGTGACTATTGTTTTAATCATATCTGTTGCCTGCGTATATATGTATATTAAATACAAACCAAAAGTACGTGAACCGAAGGAAATACTTTCTGCACACGAACTAGAAGAGGTGCCTACCCCGTCACCAAGAAGGGAAGAATTTAAAATAACCCCTGCTCCCACCAGAAAAAAGACAGAAAATTTATAACATATTTTAAATATATATTATTTTTATATATGGGCATACATCCCACGGACTCATGTTTCCAATCTAAAAGACTAAAATATACAAACTGCGACAAGCATAAGACACGGACAACAGTATTCTCTTATTCCTCAATTCTTATCATTTTTTTTCAACAACCCCAACCCTTATCCCAACAATCAAACGCACTCTATAATGAAAAAAAAAGCATAAAACTAGAAATTTATAAAAAAAGAGATAAACATAAAAATAAAAATAAATAATAGTTTTCTTTACAAATTAACATTCTATAAATATATAGTATAAAAAATAAAATAAGATGTAAAACAAAAGGAATCTATAGAGACACTACATGTGAATATAATATACCGTAATAACTAATTAAGGTTTTTCTATTTTCATAAATAAACGTTTAAAGCTTTTATTTGAGAAATAATTACAAACATATAAATATATATATACATATATTTCAAACACGTAATAATTTGTAACTTAAAATAATAATTAGTTACGAGAAAAAAAAATATTGTATAGCTTTTTAATATAATTTTTTTTTAATAAATATTAATTAGTTTCAAAACATAATAAAAGTATATACATAGTACCCAAAAGTGGTTATAAACTATTGTAGTAGTATTACTAAGTATAAGGGCTCTAGACCTACAGATTTTCGTTTCTCTCTAGCATATAAATAAATAAGTATTATAATATATTTAGTATAATATACCCGTTTGTACAACTCCTTAGTTCCGACTAAGAAAGTTTTCTCCTAGAAAGAATAAAACTTTCTTTTCCCCAGGGGGGAGGGATGTTGTGACTCGGGTACCCTATGCCCCGAATCACAACGATAAGGTCAATGCCCTATGCAATATATTGATGCATTGCAAAGTTGACCCTGAAAATTACTTTTAATTATTTTAATTCAAAATTTCATTCCATATTTCAAATGCATTTAAAATGCATTTCAATGCTATAACAAAATGCAATTTAAGCATAAATTGCACTTTGTTATCTAGCATGCATTCCGCTCCCACGATATGCACTGCATACTTACCTACATACAGTTTCTTCTTTACTTCCATTTTTTTTTATTGTGCAATATACACTTCACATACGTACATTATTCAATTGCTCAAATCTAATTGTATGTACATACATACATGCATACATACAATTATTCTCGCCCGCTTAAAAGTAATATTTTAAGACAGGCCCACAAGTGCATATCGGGTTGCATTTCCTACATGATGCATATGCATCTCAACATAAATAATTTGCATTTTCTAACGTACGAATTTAAAATCGTCGTGAGAAATTAATAAGAAGAAAAAAGCTTCAAGAAAAAGTTTTCATGGGTACCTGGGTGCTATTTGCCCAAACCTCGGGGAGTTCGTTTTTAAACCGCTAGCAGAGTACAGCTAAACAATAAAGAGTAGAAATTTGAAGGAAAAAAGATTGTGATTAGAAATAAAATCTAATAGTTTACTAAAATAAAAGATTGTGATTAGAAATAAAATCTAAGAGTTTACTAAAATAAAAGATAGTGTTTTTATCTAACAACAAAAAAAAAAAACCCTAACGTGCGCACTCTCGAAAGAGCACGGTGTGTACACGTACAACATTTGATATGAAATCAGCTCATTTAAAATATCGGTCATTGACAAGAAAAGAAAAACTAAAAATAAATACCACCACCCAGCCAAAGAGTTAAAAGTTACTTTTGTTGACTAGCTCGAAATAATTCTATTTAAATCCGCTGTACTGTTTATAGATACTAATCTGCTGCCATTAGTCATCCTAACATATATTCTACCGTTACTAATCCATAGATATTGGTACTCGTAATGTCTAGCCACTAGTTTAGTTTGCCTAATGGCCGGTTTCACAGTCGAGTTTAAATCAAGGTTTAGTTTAAGGCATCCTCCAAGTTTAAACGTAGTTTAAACCATCGGGTATCACAGTGCATTCTTTTAGTAACGTTGGTGGTACTGATTAAATTGTGAACTAAATTAGTTATCGCCACCATTGTGAAGCAATTTTTCTATCAATCAATCTGTCAGTCGGAAAAAGTAAACATCAGAAAGTAAATAATAAAAAATATATAGTTATATTTGCTAATTTGAAATATGCCAACATTCAAAAAGGATGCAAATTTTAGCATAAGTGAAGTCGAGCTATTGCCTTCCCTAGTGCATAAAGAAAGATATATAATAGAGCGCAAGAAAGATAAAGTGACAAAGTTCTTTACTTAAACGGAACCTAGCATAAAAATCAACGTCGTCCCACTCATTAAAATGATTTGGCCGATTTCTAATTACTGTCAGTTGTCGACAGAGTTGAAAATTTAACTCAAAAAAATCTTCTTCATCGCTAGAAATGTCTAAATCTAAAGCCATGATAAAATTATTTTCTGGATACAAACAAACAATGCTACTGTCAAAATAAAATGTCACACTTTTCAAATACTTTTATCTTGAGTTTAAACCGAGGGATGGCATGGTTTAAACTCTAGTTTAAACCGGGGTTTAAACCAAACTGTGAAACTCATTCGTCGAATTTAAACTAAATATTTGGTTTAAACTCAGACTGTGAAACTGGCCATAAGCAACTCAGCAGTAGCGGTAGTAAGATGATCACCGATAAATACACGTCCTTCACCGAGTTTGTTACTGATATCAGCTCCTGGTAATCCCGAACACCCACTTTGATTGCCTTGTATGCATTAACCCATATATCTCGTGTGTGCCTTATCACAAAACGCACTATGACAGTATTTGCAGAATTTTTGTTTGATTTTGCACTCTGTACGCATAGCTGATAGCATTTATTTATTTATTTATAAAAATTAATACGATAGTAAACAGATACATAAATCCAATTACTTACTACCGTTTGGTTAGAGCTAATTGATTTCAAAGGAAAAAAAGAAAAAAAGAAGAAGAACCAACTATCAGATATACAAAAGGAACTTAAACCTTGATACAGAGGATGATAAACAATAATTTTATTGGAAAAGGAATAGTATAAAATTAAGTAATGTAATTACAGATAAATTTCAAAGTCATAGACATACTATCTAAATTCATTTATATAAATCACAAAGCTTAAGTAAAACTAAGGATAATAGAAATACAGAATTAAAAGTAGGGTGACACATATAGGATTAAAGCTAGAAATTAAATTAACTTTAAAACAGGGTTAGAGCAAAGTAGAGAAGAGAGGGCAATAGAGCATACAGCGAGGTTAGTATACAGAAAAGAGAAAGTGAAGGAAGGAAGCAAATAAAAATTAAAGTTAAGTTGATCAATTCAGAATGGAGAAATTATCCACAGCATTAATTTTAGCTAAGAGGCTGCGCTTAAAATACCGGAAGCTATCACAGAGTAGGTATATTCAAATCATTGTATAAGATATTGTGAGCCCTTTGAATTCTAACCAAAGGTGACTTGAGACGCAAGATGGTACGGAGTGGATCTATGTGAAACGTAGATAGTTGTCGAGTTAAACGGCTAGGAAAGCTAATTTTTTATTTGGACAAAAGCTCAGAGGAATCAATAGAGCCGTGTAATATTTTAAATATCAAAGTTTAATCGAGATAGGAACAACGTGCTTCAAGGGATACCATGAAGTATCTAGTCAATCTGTCGTCATAGTGTTCATATGAGCTGTTGGTGATATTATTAATGTGAGAGTCAAACAATAGCTTATTATCGAATTATACTCCCAGATCATTTATTTCTGAGACACTGGTAATTGGAAGAGTACCCAACTTATATTCACAGTACAGCGTAGTGCGTTTTCTTGTAAAAGAAATGCATTTGCATTTGTCCACGGTTAGGGACAAATGGTTTTGTTACACCATGAGAGTAGTTTCTGGATGTAATTTTAGAGATACTGGGAGTCAGATGGATCATTTATTACTCTATAAATTTTAGTGTCATCAGCATAGTTTAAAGATAAGGAGGAGAGTTCTTTGGTAAGGTCATTAACGTATAATAAGAAGAGAAGCTGGCCAAGAATCGAGCCTTGGGGTACGCCCGAAGTTTGGGTATATAGTTAAGATGAGAAACCATTTATTACAACAGAGAATTGTCGATTCGAGAGATATGATTGAAACAAGGGGGTACTGCTAGAGTCAAAGCCCATTTTCTTCATCTTAGCCGTAACTACATATATGTATGTGATTGATTCTATCGAATGCCTTAAATATGTCCGCACAAAAAACATTTACCTGTTTAGCTTCATCAAGAGCTCGGGCAATAGAGTCTGTGAATAACGAAAGATTAGTTACAGTAGATCGACCTGGCAGGAAGCCATGTTTTTGTGGACTGATGTGGGGTTTAATTTGGGGCAGTAGATTATTGTAGATTAGTTTTTAAATAATCAAAGCTAAGGCATTAGAAATAGAAATAGGGCGGTAGTTTTTTACTAGTTTTTTATCCCCGGCTTTAAACGCAGGGTAAACATACAAGTCCATAAGAACGTCTGGCTAAGTACGTTTGGAGATCGAAGAATTAGTCAATACGGTTACAGGGTCCGATAGAACTGAGGAGCAGTTCTTTTAAACTTTGTTAGGAATACCATCTGGACCCGCATTTTTGTTTTCATTCAACGACATAAGTAATACTTGAACCTCAGTATGGTGTATGAGAGGGATATTTAGGCAGCTATAAAAAGTTTCATCAGACGTATTACGGATAGTCGAACTCAGGTTGTCATCAAATGTGGTCTGAAAGTGTTTAGCAAACAAGTTGCATATACTTTCTGGTTTGTTGGTAGATCTTCCATCATAAAGCTTCATGCTTTTTGCATAAGACCAAAAAGTCTTTGGGTTCGAGGATATGGAATTTTCGATATTTTGAACATATTTTTTATAGTATACTCTAATCATGTTTTTTACTTTGCTGCAAAGGAAGCTAAAGGTAGTGTAGTCCTCAGGATGATTGGATTTCATATACTTTAATCTACATTTTTCCTTGAGTCTGACAGCATGAATTAGGTTCTGAGAGAACCAGACAGGATATGTGCTCCGTCTCTTCGATATTCGGGGAATATAATTTTCAATTGCCATGTTGAGATGATTATAAAACACTTGAAAGGCTTGGTTCACCTCAAGGTGCTGTAGGCATGTGAAGTCAATTTCAGAAAGAAAATTATTAATAGCATCATAGTCAGCGCGCTTGAATAAGCGCTTATTAATATTTTAGCAACGTGGGGCACTTTCTTAGTTTTCAGATGTAGTAGAAGAGGAGGGTGGTGAATATCGACACGGGAAAGAGGACAGAACAGCTGTGTAACATCAGAATTACCCAGATCGGCATTAGACAAAATTAGGTCCAGGTATCTCTGATTGTAATTTGGAATGCATATTAGTTGTTCAAGTTGGCAGAAAGATATAAAATTTAAAAAAGAGAACGTGGTTCCATTATTTACGTCGTCAATTTGCGTTGAGTTTCCCACATCACTAGTTGACCAACATATGTTGGGAAGATTAAAGTCTGCTAGAATCAAAATTATGGCATTGCTCGCAGCATTTTGATAAACGTTGCAAATATTGGTAAAAATTGCATCATAAGTATCATGAGGAGTGGATGAACGAATATATAAGCAACAAATATATAGGTTTAAATTGCTAGATTTGATAACAACCCACAAGACCTCGCAAGCAGACTCAAATTGACTAGTACGAGTTGCTTCTGAGAGCGATCGACTGCAAAGAGGACACCGCCACCAACACAAGTCCCCAGAGCCTCATGAATCCTATCTCGCCGAAAGACTTCATATCGATCATCAAACATTTCACCACTATTAACAGAATCTAATAAAAATGTCTCAGTAAAGGCAATGATGTGGTAGTTATTGGACAGGACTGACAGCTTCAAGTTTTCAGTTTTAGAGCGCAGCCCCGGACATTTTGGTAATATATGTTCATTTCGAAGTTATTTTTTGACGAATAGATTCAAGTGACTTATTATTAATAACGTGGTAGACGTTAGACTCTTCCGTACGTTTCAGATAAATTTTCCCATTATTTACCCAAACAAATCTAAAATTAAGTTCCTCTTTAAGCAATTTAGAATTATAAAGTAATTTTGCAGTTAGGAATTCATTTATGAAAATCCTTCCTTCACCTTGTATACCTATTTTTTCAAAAGTTAAGTTTTTATTAATCTTATACGCGGCAATAACAATATCTCTAATAAATTCATTAGTGTGTTTCACTACAATTCTAGAAGGGCGCTCAGGATTGTTATCTCTCCGTTGACTTCGATAAGCTTTAACGATATGAGTGTCTTCTACTGGTACAAGCAGTGAATTTTCCCAACGATATCTAGTACATTTTCGGAAGTAGATGTAGGGACATTGATGACCTCAAGGAAATTGGTCAAATTCATCTCTTCAGTGTGACTGAGTCTCTCATTTAGTCTGTCAATATCACGATGTAAGCCCACGTCTTCCTCTTCGAGCTTTTTCATTCGTGTGCTATGTTCATCGAGGGTTTTTACGATGCTCTTAAATTCAGTAAAGCTTGCAACAATTGATTTAACGGATTTATTAAATTCCATCTGCTTGGTTTTCAATGGATCAATATCGAGAGCCATCTGATCTACTATTTCATTAAGAGCTGAAATAGATGCGCTCCCATCCGATTCAGAGTCAAAATTATTTGCAGGATCACACTTAAAGAGTGTACGTCTACTTTAATGGCATTTGCAACAGATTTTATAACCGATGAGATGTCTTCGCCTTGTGCCAGTTTAATGCCAGTGATAGCCAAATTATCTTGTTGCAACCGCTCGTTTTCCGCTTTCAGTAAATTCACATCTTGCCGCAGATTTTGATTTTCTGTTTTAAGGTCTTTGACTTCAATAACCAATTTCTTCATATCCTCGGCACACTCATCGAATTTGGTTGATAAAAACTGAAGAGATTTTTTATTTTAGCCATTTCCTTAGTCTATTGCTTAAGTAATCCCAAAACTTCGAGTTTAAATTAGAAAACAATTCACTTACAGATTTTTCGGAAGGAGCTAGGTAACGTATCACTTGGATTTCTCACTGCTTTACAAGAGTCACACTTCCATTGTTCTTTTTTTTTTACTAGTTTACGTATATTTTCTAGAGTTTTCAAACTACAGCATTTCGAGTGTAAATAATTTTTACAAATTGTGCACATAATTATATTTTTGGGTCATTAATGACCTCTTTGCAACTATCACAATTCGTAGGCATCTCACTAGTTTATAAATTATATGGCATGTTGAAATTGATGATGACTGGATTTGGAGGAACTTCCTTCATGTGCGTGGTTAGAACGTCTGTATTTTGGTGAAGATTTGTTTTCAAGGTAATCTCCTTGGTCTTAATGTAGCAGTCGTCGTGAAGGTGAATAATTCCCGTTTTGTTTAGGAGTAACTCTCTCCTTGAGCCCTTGCAGATTACAGCAGTGACCTTGGTTTGGTTATTGATGTAGAGTCAGATATTCTTCATCACAAGAGCCTTCCATATTGTTCCGGTGATCTTGAGTTGACGCACTTCACAAATCGTTTTGGGATGACGTTCATAAATTTCATCAATGAATCAGGAGGAGCTATCCTGAATGCTGTGTACGATTGTTGGAGTACATAAATGAGTATGGCTATCTTCAACTAAGCAAGCCCTTAATTCTTGCTCCTGCAAGTTGAAATATATTTTTTGATCGAAGTTAATAGCAAAAGTAGAGAGCTAGATGTCTGGAATTGCAAATTTGTTGCTTTCGATCATAAGAGGCGTTGGGGTTACATGTATTAGCTCGTATATGCTCCTTTCCACAATGTTTACGTACCCGTATAACTTCATAGTGTTGTTTTCTGCTCTCATATTCAACCGATCTTGCGGTGTTGGTAATATTATGAGATTAGACCCGAGCCTTTGAGATATGTTCGCTACAACTGAGTTAATGTCATGCAGAGTGATGAAATTCAGTAAATGCCCATGATTATGAACTGCGTTTAGCCAGTGTGTATATTTTTCTGAAGTTCATCATAGTAGTCCTCAGCGCTAAGATATGATATGTAGCTACCACCTCAATGCTGATGCTGTTGTGATCAGCACTCGAGTACCATTCAGTCATCTGGTTGATTGAGTTAATGACCTGGAACAATCTCGCGTCGAAATGTTTCAGCTTTTCGAGCACAAAGAAATTGGATTGGTTGAGTTTTGAGAATTGCAGAAGAGTCTCTTGGTTGTTGTGCACTTCTTCAATGTCTTTCTAAACCTCGTCGTTTACTCCGAATACACTGGTGAGAAGTTTCCCTAAAAGGCCTCTTCTTTTCCTCGTTTTGGGCTTTAGATGAAGGATCTCTTCAATTCTCTTCAGTAGATTTTGTCTTCTACTGGATAGATGCTAGAAAAGTACTAGGCAGTGCGCTATGTCGGTGAGCTTTTCAGTGCGATCACACATTTGTTTTATTTGGTGCCAGGTGACATCTATATTTTTCTGAGCAGTGAAGATTTCAGCCATTGGAAGTGTGACTTGTACTCCTAAGTTTCCTCGTTTAACTTGAGCATTACCGAGATTTTCCACGTAGAATCCTAACTCGGGCTGAAATATGGTATATATAGAGTCAACCAGTAAAACAGTAGCAAGGTTGACTGGAGTAATCTTGATGCCCAAGTACAAGGTGCAATCCTTATTCTTTTGCTTTTGCTGGGTGGAGTTGGACTCAAATCAGGTTTCCGCTTTGTATCCTCTGTAGTAGTTCAATAAAAATGCTCGGGTTTTGACCATAGTAGTTCAGGTTGTATTTGCTTGGTGTTACGGATGGGTCTGGAGGCATGAACCTTCAACTTGTTGGACCTTCGCACAGTCGTTGTGGCTGTAATAGCCTTAGAGTCGGAGCTTTCATTTTCTGAATTGTGTATGCGGATGGGCAGTTGACAGACCTTGTGCATTGGTCGTTTCTTGACGCTGTATCTGTATTGCACTGATACGACACGTACTATGTCATGATTTCCTGGGTGGAGTTGTACGATTCGTCCTAGAGACCATTTTTGAGGCGGCAACTGATCTTCATTAACTAGAACTAATTCTCCAACCGATGGGTTTTTTCTCTCTGCTTTCCACTTACTTCTTTGCTGTAACAACGACAAGTATTCTTGCGACCATCTATGCCAAATATCCTGGTGCAATTTTGTGACTAATTTCCATCTTTGGTGGATTTGCTTGGCATAGATGTTAGGGTCAGGGTGGGAAATCAGAGGGCGTCTGATGAAAAAATAGCCTTATGTCAATGGTTCTAAGGCCCTTGGGTCACTTGATTGTTGCCCTATCGGCCTCGAGTTTAAGCATGCCTCTACTTGGTATAATACTGTGGTAAACTCCTCAAAGATCAACAGGGTCTCTCCCAGCACACGTTTAAAGTGCCCTTTGACAGATTTAACACCAGCTTCCCATAAACCACCAAAATGTGTGCTGGATACAGGAATGAACTTCCACTCTGTTCCGTCATTGACTATGGCCTCTGCTGCTTGTTTTGTGGGTCGGGTAATTGCGAGCTGCAAGTCCTTATCCAATTTGTTACTATCTCCGAAAAAATTTGTCCCGTTATCGCTGTATATTTGCTTGCAGTGTCCCCGGCAAGCAACAAATCTTCTATAAGCCGCTAGAGAGGCGTCTGTGCTAACGTCGCTGACTAGCTCTAGATGGACAGCTTTTGTTACCCTACAGACAATAACGCTATGTAGCCTTTGATGGTTTTAGTGCCTCTTCCTTTTGACATTTTGGTAAGAAATGGGCCGGCATAATCAATTCCGCAGTTTGAGAAGGGCGAGGAAGGATTTATGCGTACTGCAGGCAAGTCACCCATCAATGGTTGACTGTTCTTTTGGTGATATCTTACGCATGTTATACATTTATGGTTTCTGCCTTGTACTACACTTTTACTGTCAATTATCCAGAATTGCGACCTTATGTGGCTTAATGTTAGTTGTCTGCCACCATGTAGGGTTTGTAGGTGAGAATGGTCAATGACAAAATTTGTTATGTGGTGTTTCTGGGAAAGAAGCATTTGATGCTTGGCGTCTGTTGGCAGTGCCGAGTTTTTCAATCTTCCCCCCTCTTAGAATGCCATCTTCATCTAAAAATGGATGTAAAGAAAGCAGTTTGCTGCTTTTCTTTAGTGGCTCATTTTTGCTCAACGAATGTATTTCCTAGGAGAATTCTTCTCGCTGCACAAACTTGATAATGTGAATTTTTGCTCCTTGCAGTTCGTCAGAAGATAGATAATCAAAATTCCGTTGCGCTTTTGGCACCTTGTAGTTCTTGATGAATCGGAAACAGTATATGCAATGATTCTCAGTTGCATTGTATAACTTGAGCTTGTGAATATTTCGATTTATTTCGATTGAGTAGTCATCTTAAAAACTGCAACTGTTTGTTTTTCGTCCTGAGTGGTGACAAAATTGGACTGGTTTGAAAGCCAAGCATCTGGAAGTTGAGTTAGCCAAAGTGGACCCTTCCACCAATGGTTGTGGGAAGCAAGCTTGGTTGGACTATCTCCTCTGGAGGCGATATCTGCAGAATTCTCATGAGATGATATGTGTCTCTATATGTTTTTGTCAATTTGCAATGTCTGAATCACACCAAGCGAATATTTTGGGAGAATTTATTCCTAAAGTATCGATGGTGCACTTTAGGAGCTGAGCAAGCAGCACAGCGTCACAGAGTTCTAATCGTGGTAGAGTGATTTTTTGTCTCAGAGGAGCTACCTTGGTTCTCGCGGTTAATAGCGTAGTATGTATATTTCCGAAGTAACCAATTTTACGGGTGTATATTACGGCTGCAAATGCCTTTTCAGAGGCATCGCAAAATCCATACTGTAGAATTTCTTGACCTGTACGGTGTCTGAACCACCTAGGAATTCTTATTGATTGCAATTGTTGCATTTCTGCTTCTAACTTTTTCCAGGAGTTTATAGTGTCGTCAGGAGGCAGTTCATCCTAGCCTGTTTCTGTTTTCCAAAGAGACTGCATAATTAGTTTTGCGGTTATGGTTACTAGAGCTAGCCAACCTATGGGGTCGAAAATTGTCGCAATTCTCGACAATAGTACCCGTTTCGTTAGCTTGGTATCGGTGGTATTGATTTTTAATTTAAACTGGAATTCGTCTCGTTTGGGATTCCAGTGTATCCCCAGCATTTTTATTGTTTCCGTGTCTCCGATTTCTAGGTCCTCTGGAATTATATTCAACAGTTCTTGGCTATCCGATGTTCATTTCCGGAGATTGAAACGTCCTTGCTTTAACAAGGAATCTAGTTGTTTTTGTAGCTGGTATGCTTCGGCTTTGGTGTCAGTACCTGTTAGCATATCATCTATGTAGAAATCATTAAGCAGCACGCTTCTCGCTCGAAGGACCATGTCAAGTATTCAACCTTAAGTTGAGTCTTGAAAAATCGTAGGTAAAAGAAAACGCTTTACTTGAGTAATTAACACTGAACCAATTTATTAATAGGCACATGCCTTAAATAACAAAAAATATATTTACAAATTGTACCACTAAGCTTTTTGTGGTACCCGCCGGTCAAGGTCATTGACCCATGCTGTGTGTATAAAAATGCTGTATTGCATAAAATTGCATGGTGCCGGTCAGTACAATGCCCGATAAGTGCAATGTATGAAAGAATGCTTACATGGGTAAATGAGCTTGAAAATATTTTTTGTGGAAAATAATTTAACCTAATTACAAACAACGTTTATAATAAAAAAAATGTTAAATTATTGTTCAGGCGTGTACATTATACTTTCACGCATATTTAATACCACACTATTTCGTAATTTCTACTGATCCAAATCAGAACAAAAAGGAAAAGAACACGAATAAAGTATGATGAATTTAGTATGAACTAACAACGTTTTGTTTCATCTTAGCGCTTTGTTGTTGAGCTACTTTTCCGGAGAGGCTCATGGTGGTGTTATTATTTTGACCTAAGAATTTAAATAAACATTAAAAATTTTAAAAGAACAGTTTAATTGAAAATTTACATACATACATGAGAGCGATGGTAAACTTATTGTGCTCGTTGGTGGGATGCCAGGGAGCAAAGTTATATTTGTGTTAAGTACCGAAGGAATATCTACTGCCCCTAAGAATGGTGATTTTAGTTTCGCAGAAAAGTTTCCTCGTATTTTGTCCATTGTAACTAGCAAATCATTCAAATGTGACAACAAATAAACTGATATACATATATATATATATTAAATGAAGCAGTGGTATGAGCACGTCAATATTACTATCAGGCAGTTTAACTCATTTCCAATCTATGTTTTCTGCGGGAAGCTCTTCAACTTCATTTCCTTTCCCCGAGGATGCAATTATTATTATACCCCGTCTGAAGAACTGATTGGCATTTCAAAATATGAAGTTAACTTAATATATTTCCTGCCTCGAATTATAGAGTTGACTGCATTTTGAACTTGAATAATATTTAGTATCTCAACAGGAAAATTGTTGGTGCCTTGTCGAACACTGCATCAATTATCGTGAGAACGGTTTTTAAGTCTGAAATTTTCTGTAACAAGCTCTGCGTGGTATTTAAGGTTTCCTTCCGTTTTAATTAATTTACTGGGACCTATTTGTAGTTCCTATCTTTGAATATATACAGACTCTGTGGTTCTTTTAACTTTGATGGTTTTCTTATATGTTTTTTAAAATACTGCATATAATTTTCGATATGCCGAAAACTTAGCGGGAGGGCCATGTAGTCTAGCACATTCAGATAAAACAAAGCATATTATGTATATAATAAGTAAGACCATCATCATGCAAGATTTTATGGCTTTTTACAAAATTTTGCAGCATTGCTTCTGCGCATTCTGAATTATCAATGTGGGATTTGTGGCAAGATAACAATCTGTAACTGGCGTCAATTAACAAAAAATTATAATGTAAGTCTGCACATAGAATGGGACGCATTACTACTATTTCTGTATATAAAACAAATGGCTGAAAATCGGTAGCTTTACATTTTGACAATTCCTTTAAGCAACCAAGAGTCTTGTTACGCAGCCCTTAACGCGTAAGAGAGGTAGCTTCAGCGGAGAGGGTCGTAGGGTGAAACGAGAAAATTATTAGGGGTAGTATTGGGCGCCACGTAATTTTTGTTTTGATGTATGAGATATCACGAAACACATCTTTTTCTCAGCGACTTCTCGAAACACATATACTTCACACACACAATTTGAGAGCAGTACACAGGTTAATATCCCAGAAGCGGTCGAAGTCATTACTGACCTAGTTTTAGAAGTACTTACCAGAAGTCGCAACCTGTTACAAGTATGATTCCACTCCATGTAAACAAATCATTTCTTTTATACGGTGTTGTTATAAGGCGGAACCAGTTCTTCCCTACTTGTATTACCAGTATATATCATAGAAGTAATTATCGGAAGCATTACCGAATTATTTCCTTTTTGGTATTTAGATTAATTCTAGAAGATATTACTGGATTACTTTTGTCATGAAATTTTTTTAGGATCTGAAATCTGGTACATACTTAATGAACCATATTTACTTTAAGATATTGAGAAGTCGAAAAAAAAACTAGAAATACTGAAAGAGTTAAAATAATCTTGAAGTAAATATATTATGTATTTTTAAAAGGAGCGGAAGTAAAAAGTTAGTAATGAAAACATTCCACATTCATAGTTTACAATTTAAGGAATATTTTCCTCTTGATAAAAATATTTTTCTAACTGGCAATGTAACCCAAACGTACTTGCACACAAAATTTTAGGAACGCTTTTAACTTTTCAGCCACAGGTTTTTATATTGCAATGGAAACATCATTATTATATGATAAAATCGATTACTGAAGTCATTCTATAATCATTTTCCCTCGTGGGAACGTGAAAACAAATCCAAAGTAGTTCTAGAAATATTTCTGCAAGAAAGTGCTTCAAATCTGCTGCTGGGATAATATTCAATCTTGTATTTCATGCGTATAAGAATATCACAATAACAAGTAATAATACTCTTTGAACTACTTAACTGGGGCAGCGTGGAATGCCTGAAGATTTTATTCTGTTCTTATGTACCTGATTTTTCGTCGCACTTGCCGCTGGTCCAGGATTCCTACGCACCTTCTCTTTCTCCGTTTTACCTTTTTTTGTTTTCTTTTAAATTCAATTCAATTCACGATTTAACAATATAAACATTTATACGTAACATTCCCATCCCTTCTTCTTAAAGGTTTTGATTAAAATACCGAAATCTTTGAACATTTATTTCTGTTTAAAACATGTAAAGGCCCTATCCCGTCGTCATAGCTTGCTAGTTTTTCCGGTAACCAAAAAAAATCTTTGAATTAAGCAACCAGTGCCATAATCTGGGGAATATCCCTTGGTGAAACTGCATAGAAATTTGAGCATGTCAGTTATGATGATCGTTTATTTCTCCGATGTAGTTTGAACTAATTTGTGAATAGTATACTCGCATTGATGGGAATTACTTTTCAAATTTACGTGATCAAAAATGATGAAAACAGATATACGATTAATAATTAGTTTCAGGATATGCGTTTCTAATATAAGCTATTTCTTCAATTATTATGCTAGACTGTTTGTGTCCGATCTGCCAAGATCTAAATCCATATTCTTAAACATCCAGAGATATACCTTTGGAATAAAACAACATGCCGTAACGACAAATTAGCTGAAGCCTTACTTTTAACTGCCTATATAACCTATTGGTTTACATGATTAATAGGCATAACCAATCTACATTTGAGTCGACGTCAATTGAATAAATAAACAATACCATTGTAGTGTCCCAGTGTGACATCATCAATTGTTTGATATGTCTGCACTGTCTGGTTTCACATATTTTACTTTCCAAATACCGGTTCCCATACCAACTTCTTTAACCATCCAATAATCAACTTTTTTGTATGTACTTATATCCTTGCAAGAACAGTATCATCAAAAGAAAACTAACATTCTGCTTCGATTGAGTGAGGCAGACGTATCAATCATCAGGTGAGTTCGAGCTGTAGGGCTTCAAATGCTTACCATGCCGAATGCCGCACCCCTTTCGGCTTTCGTTTCTAATTTATACTTCCACGGTGAAACTCTGAGGCTAATTGAGAAAGGTTCCACATATTTAGGTGATAGTTTAGCGGCAAAATGTTTTGCTGCGTCAGAAAGTATAAAGTTTCTTTTTCAAACAATATCTTTTGGAAGGAATTTTATATCTCTTCTACGAAGATTGTACACAGTCTTTGCCGACTATTAAACTCATTCCACTGGTTGACATCTCCCAGCCAAAGTTCGCAAAATAGGGACTTAACTTAGTAAGTTCGTGCTGTGATGTTCCAATGGAACAAGCTACCTTTTGTGGCTGGATATCCCAGCTACGGTGATTGACCGATACATGAGCGCGAAGAATTGATTTAACCATTTGGTTGACACGTTCTGATGGGTTTGCTTCTGGGTGGTATAGGGCGGTAAAGTTTATTTGTATTTCATACCTATCACATAGGGTTCTAAACTTCTTACTAGTAAACTGAGCTCCATTGTCGCAGACGATAATTCCAGGTGATCCGAATAGTAGAATTATATGGTCTTCAACGTTTCGATAGACCAATTTTGCTGTAGCCGACATCAGAGGAAAGAGAAGGGCGAATTTGCTAAACTGGTCTACTGCAATCAGTGTAAAAGTATAGCCTTGATTGGATCTTGGAAACGGACCGATCAAATCAATACATACAACTTCTCAAGGACGAGTGGCCTACTTTCTCCTAGCCATTAGTCCTGCAGTCTTACGCTACTACGGCCTGACCGCTTGGCATGTTAGACAGTTTTTCACATACTTTGCAGTGTCTTTCCGCATACCTGACCAGTAAAACTGTTGCTGAAGACGATCATAACGCTTTTATATACCTCCGTGACCTGATGTCAGCTTATCATGTGCGTAATATAATATGTTTTTCCTATTTTCTTTTGGGACTACTTCTCTCCAATAATCTGAGTCGACTGTTAATGGAGGGTACATTACTCGAATGGGGTTCCATAGCTTCCCTTGTTCTATACGCCAATTCGGATATTCCGATGGATGTCTGTTTATTCGTTCCAACTTTTATTATACCATTTGTCAGTTGACTTAACATTCGATGTTGTATTAATAAATTCAATTATGAGTACGACCCTTAAACGAAAGTCTGGTAAAACATGCTCCTTACCTTTCCTATGCACATTCTCAAAGTCATGCTGTTGCATCTTTACTACCCATCACGCGAGCCGACCAGTGGAGTCTTTTAAATTGCTCAAGTAAACCAGCGATGCATGGTCAGTGATGACTACGAAGTGAGAACGTTCCAGGTAGGGCCTCAATTTATCCACTGCCCATAAGGCCGCGAGGCATGTGCGCTCTATAGTCAAATAATTTCTTTCGCAGCGGTTAAGAGAGTGACTTAAATCGTCAGTGACTTTTGCTTTGTATTCCTCCTTTTGCATTAAGACCATACCAAGTCCATAGCCGGATGCATCGATGTGCACCATGAATGGGATTTCAAAGTTGGGGCACGTCAATATTGTTCGCACTCATCGATCCAAACGAATTTTTTATTCTTCTTGAGTAAGGTTGTTATAGGTTCACAAAGAGAACAAAACAGGGGAAAAAATCGCCTGTACCGAGCTACCATGCCTATTAATCTACGCACTTCTCTAATGGTTTTAGGACGCGGAATATTTAAAATACTCTTAAGTTTGTCGGGATCTACTTGCGACCCATTTGCACCCATAACGTATCCCAAGTATTTAAGCTCGGAACGGCATAATTCGCATTTATCATATATAATAATTAAGCCGGCATTTCTTAATCGTTCAAATACGTCTGTTAATACTTATAAATATTTTTCGAAGGTTTGAGTAACGATAATAACATCGTCAAGGTATACGAAGAGATGATTTTCTAGGGCCCCGGACAATACGCGGTCAATTAATCTTTGCCAAGTCGCAGGTGAATTTGTTAGACCAAATGGCATCCGGCGAAATTGGTACAGACCTCTTCCTGGCACCGTGAAGGCTGTATTTTGTTTGAAGCACTGCGATATGGGAATCTGCCAAGAAGCAGACTTAATGTCTAACGACGATCTATATTTGGCGTCCCTCAACTTATCCAATGTTGACGATACATATGGGATAGGATAGGCATCTTTCTTCATGACTTTGTTTAATTTTCTGTAGGGTACACAGAAACGAAAACTTCCACTCTCTTCCTAACCATAACTATAGGCGAAGCCCAAGGACTATCAGAGGGTTCAACGATACCTTCTTCTAAAATCTGATTCAGCTGAATATCAATAGAGCTCTGAAGAGTAAGAAAAACCGGGTAGTACCGTTGCTTGATTGGATGGTAATCTGTTTTTATAATGTGCTCAACCAGGTTAGTTTTCCGTAGTCCTATACCCATTACTTGTTTCGTTTCAATTATTAAGTTTTCCGGCCTACGGTTTTACTCCTCTGTAAGCGTGCATCGGTTCTCTATAGAACAAATATCAACCCTGCTGGGAGCATTATTAAAATGCCATACCTCTTCATTTAAGTTAGCCGTAATTTGCATCTTTTTCCAAAAATCGGTTCCTAATATTATCGCATAAGGCAACGTAATTTTATTACGCCCCTTAATTCTATAGGTACAGTGGCCGTGCCGGTTATTTGTACTTTATCTCCATTTTTAAGGGTCGCTGAGTTCGAAGAATTTTATTAAGTTATATGTTCATAGCTTGTAGTTTTTGCCACGCAATATCCCAACTACAGTTCTCGAGATTTAAATACGATTTAAACTGCTTCGGCTTTTTGCAAAATATTGGAGCTCAGATTGCCACCTACAGCTGAGCTCTCGACACGTTTTCCGGACTTCCGCGACTACTAATATTGAAGGCATGTACTCCACAATTACGACAATGAGCACGAATGGTTCCTACTGTACCACAAACAAAACAACACCTAGGTTGCCTACAGAATCGAGATGTGTGACCTTCCCTATTATAGTGGTCACATTTATATACTTTCTGTTGATTCGAAATGGTTGATATATGCTGACCCTAATATGAAACGTACGCAAGGCTATGCTCTAATAAAAGTGAACTTCTCGACGGAGGGGGTACAAATGTTTCAACCGAGGCACGGACCGCTTCTAGCTTCCTTTCCATTCTAACTAAATCCGCTACTGAAACGATATCGCTTAATACGAGTTGGTTTTGGTAAAAGGGGCTATGTTTCTTTTTAAAATTCTCATCATTTGGTCTTCCTTCATTGGTTCTGTCAACCGCGCATTACCGCTACGTTCGTCCATATAGATTCATCCTTGCCCTGGGCACGCTTGCTAATTTCATCGGTCAGACGGTCGTCGTAGTCAATGGGCAGGAACTCATTTCAGCGCTCCTTCACTAAATCGGACCATGACTTGAAATTGGTCTTATTCGACCTGTACCAGAGCAGAGCCCGCCCACTGAACAAATCCAAGGCTGCCCTAAACAATTGAATTTCAGAAACTGCTCGGGCTTCACGTAATTCCGTCACTCTTTTTAGGAACGAACTGAGGGACTGATCCTGTTCCCCAGAAAATCTCAAATTCCACTTATAAACTGGAAGCCGCAAAGAACTTCCCGAGGTCAATGTACAATTCTGGACTGCATCATCTTCAGTGTCTGAACTACTGGGTATATTCTATTCTAGCTGAGTTTGCATCGACCCTAGGGAAGATATTAGTTCCGTTTTTAGTTTACTTTCGACTGTTGCGTATTCTTACTTTTCTCATTTCATTCGCCTAATCCTTTCCAATGCCCAATTAATTTTTGAGACTATCTTAGCATAATAACAGCTAGAAGCATTACCTGTAAAACTCTCGATCATCTGATTGAGTTCAATGACCTTGCTTCCTACTGACTACGCATCCTGCTCAAAGGTGAAATGGTATTTGTTCGCTTCTACAAACGTCGCAGTTTTCTCTATCTTGAAAGCGCCTCTCAGATTCTTACACATCTCCTCTACTGTACCTATCTCTAAGCCGCGCACAAGTAACTGGTATGTTAATTCTTCTTGGTTAAGGCGATTCACCTCCATTCTGCCAAAAATACGGAGATTTATAACAATTATGTACAAATTTTATGACGACAAGGATCAACACCCCAGATAAAAGCAATATTATCTTGATGTTGAGTAAGTATCTACCAAATAACTAAACAAAGACTTACACACTATGCCTCCGGGCAAGCGCCAATGATAAGGAGAACAGTATTCATTTGAAAATCTACTAGCAGTATGCCAAATACTCAAAAGCAATATATTCAAATTTTCGCCCCAAATCTGGGTTAGACAGAGCATATCACTTGAGTGTTAATAAGATTTAAGAGCCCGTAAATACTTCCAATAATAAAGTAATTTAGAGCATCATTTAGAATCCTGCTACATATAGATATGAAAATGTTCATACTACAAGCACGTATTTTAAATTTCGCTCCAACTTGGGTTAACTAAAGCAAATCGCTTATGAATTAATACGATTTAATATCCGCACATATTTCCAGTAAATCAAAAAAATTCTATTCCAATTAGTTAAGTCTATATAGTAACCTGAAGATTTTCAATAATTCGGGACAAACTTCAATAAATAATATATATATATATATAGAAAATTTTGTTCTTAAAACTAGGATGAATTTTAGATGTTGAATTTTAAATGTAAGTTACTTAATCACTAAATTTAAATAATGGATTAATCGAAGTCGTGTGCGCTTTCGTCTATGGTTCAGTGATGCAGAAATGGAAAGCTTCCAATATTTGTAACATCAGCATGCCAACGATAATATAATTTTATGTCTTAGGAGCTTCCGCCACTTGTGCTAGAATACTGTTTTAGGTAGGACCTCGCTAAAGGGAAAAGTTACATTAATTATGAGCGTGCATACTACAAGTAGATCAATAAAAATATTGTGTGATATTTGGGATCTGTTGATGATCAAAACCAAGACTTGAAACTTGTCACCCAAAATCAAATGGATTTTGAAATGAAATAATAAATAAAAGAAAATTTTTTGCTTTTGCTATATACCGGAGAATAAAAAAAAAATGCTTTTTTGAACAAATATAAACTTGCCCCGGTAAAATCTTAAAGAGTGACCTCTAATTTTGTTCCTTTTTAATGAGTATGTTCAAAGCATGCATACGAAATTATTTAGTGACCCAGTCATCTTTTCTAAGTTTATTAATATGAAGAAAATAACGGACAGCTACCACAATACCATGAGGTACAATGTTTCTGCTAGTCATGATTCTTCTAAAATTTACGATAGATTTGCTTCTTTTTTTGACAATGCCTTTGCCTCGTCAAATTTTCAACCTCAAAATAGCAATTTGAGGAATGTGAACGACTCCAATAACGTTTTTTTTCACTATCACTTCAATTTCAGATATACTTGATCATATTAAGGGCTTCTAAATGACTTCACAACTGGTCCTGATGGCATCGCTCCTGCCTTCTTTAAGTCATGCTGCCTTGCAATGGTAGCACCACTGAGAATTATTTTCCAAAATTGCTTGATAGAGGTTATCTCCCGCGGCGATGGAAAACTCTTTTATCACACCTATTCACAAAAAAGCTATAGGCCTATTGCAAAATTATTTTGTTTACCCAAATTATTCGATTCTATCATTTACTGTGAACTATTAACTTCCTGTAATAATTTGCTCTCTTCAAGCCAATATGGGTTTATTCCGGTCAGGTCTACAACCACTAGCTTGTTGGAATTTTTCTCGGATACCATTGGAGGTTTGGAAAAAGGCTATCAGACAGATTGTATTTATACAGACTTTAGTAAAGCCTTCGACAAGTTATCTTACTCCCTGATACTCTTTAAATGGAAAAGTATGGGTTTCCCCCAACATTTCTGAAATGGACGGAGTCTTACTTAGATAACAGAACATGCCAAATCTTATCCCGCCATACCATCTCTAAAGTGTTGAAGGCTTCGTCTGGCGTACCTCAAGGGAGTCTCTTGGGTCCATTGTTTTTTGTTCTGTCTATTGAAGACATTGACTTTGTGGTGAGGTACGGTAAGGTCTTGATTTTTGCTGACGATATTAAGCTTTTAGCTCAGATTAAATTTGTTAACGATTGCGAACAGTTACAGGATAACCTTCAAACATTTTTACAATTGGTGCGAGAGCAATAATTTGGTACTCAATATCGACAAATGTGAGGTTATGACTTTCCATAGGGATCAAACACCAATCACTTATAATTATAAGTTCTCGGATACCTCGATTCGCCGCGTGGAATCTGTCTGTGTCTTGGGTGTCAAATGTGACCACAGATTGAATTTCATTTCCCATATAAACTATGTAACAATATATCATAGAAAGCTCTATGCTGCGTTTTATAAAACGTTGATCCCGAGAGTTCTTGAATCCTACCATAACATTGCGTTTGTACACTTGCTTTGTGAGACCACTTCTTGACTACGCTAGTCATGTCTGGTCTCCATTTTACGGTACACAAACACACATCGACCGTATCGAGGCTGTTCAGAGAAACTTTTTACGATTTGCTCTCAGGCACCTACCTTGGAATAATTCATTAATTCCTCCACCTTATGAGGATCGCTTGAAGCTTTTAAATATGCACCCGGTTTAGAAACTCCGTATGGTTGCCGAAGTAACTTTTGTCCATCAACTCTTAAACGGGAGTATTGAATCTCCGTTATTACTTAACAAAATATCTTTCCATTATAGTACGCGAAATTTGAGAAGTCTACCTCTGTTGCATGTTAACTTGAGCGTGTATGACCCTGTTAATCGCATGTATATTACTGTTAATAATATGGCTGAGCATTTTGCTGTTGTAGTTTTTAAGCATGTTTAAAATAAAACGTCTATGTAAAATTCCTTCTTTTTGTGTATTATTTTTGTGCGTTGCATGTAATTTCTTCCGGTGCTTGGTTTATGTTTAGTTTAACATCCTAATACTAGCACCGAATACGTGATGAAACGCATGTATTTTTAACCGTTTATTTATTAAACGTGTCTATTCAGCAAGCTTGTGTTAAGCTGGGTCTGATAGTCAAATAAATAACTAATGTTGCATTTATTCAGATAAGAGAATATAATCCAATATATTCTAATTTTCTAAATAATTTATGTTGCAACTACCCTATTAAAAGAATATAATCGAATAGAATTGATATAAAAAAAGAAAGCATGAAGAAAGAAAAAATGAAAACTTTGACGGCGCGAAACGAATATAAACCGCGGAACTGTCACTTTCATGTACTGCCAACATATTGCTGCAAACTAGCAATCAACAATAGCTCTGAATTGCTAAACAATAAATACAGCACAGCAGCAGAAACGATATAAAACCTCTGGTGTATAAAACTCCAAAGAATAAAACACAACAGCACAGTTGGCCAAAATAATATCAAACAGCAATATGAATTGCTTACAAAATACTAACTCAGAATTTCTAGATGATATAAAATATATGGATAGTGATGATTCGGAACGACAACACAATAATCAAAATAAATCGTCGTTATCCAATAATTCTTCATCATCAGTGCCGAATTATGATAAAACGAATTCCACCATAAGCTTGTCACTTCATCAACTTCAACCCTACCACTAACATCAAAGCAACGTGATCTTATAAACAGTGGTAGTAGTTCTAAGACATAAGCTACGAAAAAATTTAATACACTTAACGATTTTAATAGAATACCAACTAGTCTTAGAAGTACAAGTAATTATCTTACTAACAATAAGTTAAAGATCCAAGAAACACAGACAACAACTGCCGAAAAATCAATCGCTCAAGATGAATGGAAAACAGTCAAACCGAAAGGAAAACGTCGGCTTTTTAAAGAAATTGCACCGCATGAAGAATCAGACTCGAAAAGTAGCAAGCTTATAATAATAGTAGTACTAGTAGTAAGTAGTTGTGCAAGGTAGAAACCAACCATTTTGGTGGCTCTGGACTGGGGTTCTGGGCCACTGAGGAGGATTCCGTCTAGTGGTATACGTCACAGGGTATGCCTGGAGAATTCCTTTTCTACCGTCTGGTTGAAGCTCTAAACATTTGTGAAGGGGTGGGAAGCTTTATTGGTGCAGGTTGCTGGTTAAGTTGATCTGGTCTTGGCGGCTACAATTTGACCTTGAGATGCCCCTCCTGTGTCTGTCTACTGGAGATTTTCTGAGAGCTTTAGTGGGAATATCTGATACTATGACTAGGACTGTCTGGGGCATGTTGGATTGGGCTATGTTACCTGTACCAAGGCTTGGGTGGAATGTGTGTGTGTGTGGCTTAAGTAATGATGTGAAATGCCCTAAGCGAGTTTATATCGGGGCTGTATACTTGTCAGCTTGAGTTTGTTATTAGTTGTTTACTTTAGTATGTGTGCCTGTGGTATGTTGGGCTGGGCTACTTGGTGGCTGAGCAAACGTTACCTAAGGCGTGGATGCATATGTGCAACTGTGTATTTATGTGGATAAGAAATGTTATGAAATTCCCTAAGTGAATTAGTGTAATTAGTAAAAGTAATAATTCAAGTTAATCCTAGAATATTTTTGTTCATGCCAATAGATGCTAGAAGGTGTCAGTGGAGATCTTAGTCCTGGAGGTTGACAAAATTTTCATCAGAAATCCTCTACGGGCTATGGGTTTCGAAATATTAGCGATCTTATCTTTGCAGGTATAATTAATAGTAGTAATAATTCAAGTTAACCCTAGGATATTTTTTGTTTATGCCAATAGTATTAGTACTAGGAGGGTAAAATTTTCATCAGAAATCCTCTACGGGCTATGGTTCGAGATATTAGCTATCTTACCTTCTCAGGTGTAATTAATATTAGTAGCTGAAAAAACAACAACAACTATAACCTAAGTTGTGGATTAAAGATTTGATGATATTAATCTGTAGGTGCCTTTTATAAACATGATTGCACCATGTAGCCATATATCTAAAAATAGATCAGGCGAAGATGGTTGGGGTGAATGTAGGTAGATATGTTGACTTAGACATGTAATGGAAATTAGTAAATGCTTAAATGCTTCTAATTTGATTCCTTGCATAAACAAATTCGTACAGTACAGTAAAATAAACAAATTCGCAGTCGAATAATGTAAACAAATTCGAACAGCGGCCGAGTAAAGTAAACAAATTGAGCGATTTATGACAGATTCCTAATTTCTTTAGTTGAAAACAACAACAACTGATATTAATCTGTAGGATATGATGTCTTAGATGAGTAGTGGAAGATATAATTGAATATTTCTTTTGCTAAAAAAAACAACAACAACTATAACGTAAGTTGTGGATTAAAAATCTTTTATAAACAAGAGGGAACATGCTATGATATTCGATATCTATAAATAGATCACGGCTACTTCGGATGTTAAGAAACATGAAGTAATAGAAATTAAAGCCTTATCAGAAAATTTTCGATGTAGGTGTGTGTATGTGTATGTATTGAAAATTCTTAGGTTATATGAAAAATTGTTTTTTTTAATTTCAATAAAATTCCTTTTTTGGGCAGGTTAACTTTAAAGTTTTGATCACCTATAATATCAATGTGAGGTGATACTAATATAGTATGATATGTTGACTTAAAAGAGTAGTGAAAGTTGTATGGGTATAGCAAAAGACTTTTCATCAAATTTTTGGTGATAAGGTGTAATGGCATGACCGGTATTGCAGGTGGAGGTTGAGCGTGGGTACTGTAAGTTGTGTATATATTAATTGTGTTGTATATTAATCTAGTAGGATATGAAAGCTTTAGTGAAGAGCGTGGAAGAGGATAGTATTATGTGTTTACCTTTAAATCTTAAGTTAGGTTGAGAGTGGGTAAAATTAAAGGCATTGATGATAGAAGATAGTGCTATGATATAAGTAATGGAAATTGTATGGGAGCAGTAAAAGAATAATTTTTGGCTGTCAGGTGTAATGGCATGACTTAGCAAGTAATTTGATATTACCTTTTGCCAAGATCGTGGCGGTTGAGATTGGGTTAAGCTTAGTGGTGCTCGATGTTTATTTTATGGGTGGTGGGTGTGCATAATATAGTAGAAAGCTTTAGTGAATACCATACTTTTCAACCAGCTGACTCTGTCAAAACATCTGTGTCGCTCTAACATAAATCTGTGTTCATATTTTAGGTGGGCATGATAGCTTGAAATTATTTTATTTATATTGATCAATGAAGAAGCCTATAGATTTTGTTTATAATTCGCTATATTTTTCGGTCTGGGATAAACAAATATTTTGAGGAGAAGTTTAGTTTGGTGGTGCATGAAATTTCTTTTATGTGCGGAGGGTGCTCATAATCTAGTAGGAAACTTTAATGAATACCATACTTTTCAACCATCTCGCTCTAACACACAACATCTGCCTTGGAGCTTTGTGTTATCAGTTGAGAAAAACAACAACAATTATAACCTAAGTTGCGTATTAAAGATTTCATTATATTTATCTGTAGGTGTCTTTTATAAACAAGATTGCAGCATCTAATCATATATCTAAAAATAGATCAGGCGAAGCTGGTCGGGGCGAATGTAGGTAGATATGTTCACTGAGATAAGTAATGGAAATTTGTAAATGCCTAATTTGCCTCTTCAGGTGTAATGCTTCTAATTTGAGGATTGTATAAACAAATTCGCATAGTCCAGTAAAGTGAACAAATTCGCAGTCGAATAATATAAACAAATTCACACAGCAGACGAGTAAAGTACCACTTGAGATGTAACAGAACTAGCTCAGCTGAGGGGTTGGTTCTTTCTTATTCCTCACAATATAAAATGAAAGACATGGAAAACTTTTGTTCCCTTTTTTATATAGAACATATGGATTTATATAAGGCTTACCCATCAGGAAATGCATAAAATCTTGGATTTTTCTTTGGAACATACTGTACAAGATTCTAATAAAATTTTCTTCTGCCTGTTAAATTTTGTATAGAACATACTGTTACCGGATTCTTACCAGATTCTTATAAAATTTTCTTTCGCTTGTTAGATTTTGTATGGAACATACTATTACCAGATTCTTATACAATTTTCTTCTACATTTTAAATTGTGAACTGAATATGGTTCCAGATTCTTATAAAATTTTCTTATGGTTATTAGATTTTGTATAGAATATACTGCAACCAAATTCTTATAGCCTTTCATTTTGCTGCTATCTATTTTCAGATATTATATAATGTGCATTCATCTAGAACAAAAATCTATAGCTCGGTTTGGTCACATATGAATTTATATAAGGTTTATAAGGAAATGCAGTTAGCAGAATCTTATAAAGTTTTCTTCCACCTGTAAGATTATGTATGGAACATACTGTTACCAGAAATCTGCTTCTTTACAGTTTACTCCCAGCAAATTACAATCTCCCATGAAACTTGCACTACTCATCATCCAAGTGAACCCAAGAGCAGACACTTTCGGTTTCAAAGGTTAAGGTGACGTCAGAGATCAAGACAATGTGCCATATACATATAAATAGTAGTTTCATAACTTGTTTTTCAATTGATATTTTGCTCTTTATCCAAACAGATCACTGTTTCTTGGCAATCTAATTACGCAATAATTTTAACATGAGCTCTAAGGACACTACAAACCTTCTAAAGCCTACGGATGAAAAGAGTAAAGAATATTCATATAAGGCTCAGTCTACATCTATGAAATCGATGCTTTCCAGAAATAAAGAAGAAAGTTTTTTATCCAAAAACGAGTCGACTGTCCCCTACCAACAGGTCGAAAAATCAGGATATTCCAACAAATATCGCAAAAAGTAAAGATGGAGAGATGTTATTTGTGAAAGTGGTGCACCGCGAACCTTTTAACGCCACATTGGTGTAAAGGCATAAGGAATATTCATTATAAGGATCAATCTATATCTATGCAATCTTGGCCTTGCTGAACTAAAGAAAAAAGACTTTAGACTTAAGCTATAATACAATTAAAACAAATTATTTCAATAAATGGCATTATAACCATGATACAATTTTTATTTACAATACATATTTTAGACTAGGCTAGACTTAATATATTTTCTGCGGCACACATCGCTTAATAGTGATAATTGAAGCAAGACGAGGAGATAAATACCAAACACCATCCATTTAACTTAATACATAACTTACAGTACCCACTCTAAACCCCGCACCACGATCTTCACTATGGGCTTGTAGAATTATCAACTATTTCTTCCTTCATACTCCACCATTCGGGCGATACTTTTGAGGAGATAAATATCCAGCGAGATTGGTGATTAGGATTTTACTCCTTATTCATAGATCCCATACAACTCCCACTACTCACCTCAGATAACATATCATACTACATTAATATCATAACGCAGCGTTGTTCTATCAAAGCTTTTAATTTAACCCACTCTCAACTTAATGGTAAGTAAAGAATGTACCTGCCCTAATAGTAACTATATCAGCTTCATGTGGAACATTTTTTTTAGATATAGCAGTCAATCAAATCTCATAACAGCGTAACTGCTTGATTTATAAATAAAACTCTGCTACCTTCATATGCTTACCACAAGATCATATTATGAACATGAAATTAAAACGTTCTTATCTAGCCACCGAGTCAACTAAAAGAAGACACTCCTGCTGGAGGCTAAAAAGTTTAAACCTTGAGATCCATGAAAACTTTCAATTTAATCCACAACTAACAGCACCCCCTCTCAACCTCCACCACGATCTTCACTATTATCAATTTTTTGCTCCTTCATACAACACCATTTGGATGATAATTTAGGGAGATAAATATGAAGCGACCTTGCTGATATGGTTTTTATTCCTTACTCACAGCTCCCAAACAACTTCCATTACTCATCTAAGACAAGATATCATACTACATTGATATCATAACACCACCTTCTTTCATCAAAACATTTAATTAAACCCACTCTCAACCTAATGGTAAGAAAATAATCTGATCACCCCAATAATATGAAGATAAAATTATCATATTCTTATCAGCTTCATGTGAACTATGATATTGGGGATCAATCAAATTTCATAACAGTGTGACTGATTGAGAAATTTTATTGAAAATAAAAAACAATTCGTCATAAAGACTTTTCAATACAAACTCCTAGATACAAAAAAAAAAACATTAATCGCTCAATTTGTCTGCTTTACTCGGCTATATTTGTTTACGCAAGATATCAAATTACCAGCCACCTGGCAACCTTTGCTAATGCTTTAATTTCCATTACTTCTAATGATTTCATGTGTCTTACCATCCCAAGCAGCCGTGATCTATTTTTAGATATCGAATATCACAGCATGATCACTCTTGTTTATGAAAGATTTTTAATCCACAACTTACGTTATAGTTGTTGTTGTTTTTTTCAGCAAAAGACATTTTCAATTATAACTTCCACTACTCATCTACGACATCACATCCTACAGATTAATATCAGTTGTTGTCATTGTTTTCTGCTAAAGAAATTAGGAATCTTTCATAAATCGCTCAATTTGTATACTTTACTCGTCTGCTGTGTGAATTTGTTTATATTATTCGACTGCGAATTTGTTCACTTTACTGGACTATGCGAATTTGTTTATACAAGGCATCAAATTAGAAGCATTACACCTGAAGAGGCAAATTAGGCATTTACAAATTTCCATTACTTATCTCAGTGAACATATCTACCTACATTCGCTCCGACCAGCTTCGCCTGATCTATTTTTAGATATATGATTAGATGCTGCAATCTTGTTTATAAAAGACACCTACAGATAAATAAATCAAATCTTTAATACGCAACTTAGGTTATAGTTGTTGTTGTTTTTCTCAACTGATAACACAAAGCTCCAAGGCAGATGTTGTGTGTCAGAGCGAGATGGTTGAAAAGTATGGTATTCATTAAAGTTTCCTACTAGATTATGAGCACCCTCCGCACATAAAAGAAACTTCATGCACCACCAAACTTAACTTCTCCTCAAAATATTTGTTTATTCCAGACCGAAAAATATAGCGAATTATAAACAAAATCTATAGGCTTCTTCATTGATCAATATAAATAAAATAATTTCAAGCTATCATGCCCACCTAAAATATGAACACAGATTTATGTTAGAGCGACACAGATGTTTTGACAGAGTCAGCTGGTTGAAAAGTATGGTATTCACTAAAGCTTTCTACTATATTATGCATACGCACCACCCATAAAATAAACATCGAGCACCACTAAGCTTAACCCAATCTCAACCGCCACGATCTTGGCAAAAGGTAATATCAAATTACTTGCTAAGTCATGCCATTACACCTGACAGCCAAAAAGTATTCTTTTACTGCTCCCATACAATTTCCATTACTTATATCATAGCACTATCTTCTATCATCAATGCCTTTAATTTTACCCACTCTCAACCTAACTTAAGATTTAAAGGTAAACACATAATACTATCCTCTTCCACGCTCTTCACTAAAGCTTTGATATCCTACTAGATTAATATACAACACAATTAATATATACACAACTTACAGTACCCACGCTCAACCTCCACCTGCAACACTGGTCATGCCATTACACCTTATCACCAAAAATTTGATGAAAAGTCTTTGCTATACCCATACAACTTTCACTACTCTTCTAAGTCAACATATCATACTATATTAGTATCACCTCACATTGATATCATAGGTGATCAAAACTTTAAATTTAACCTGCCCAAAAAAGGAATTTTATTGAAATTAAAAAAAACAATTTTTCATATAACCTAAGAATTTTCAATACATACACATACACACACCTACATCGAAAATTTTCTGATAAGGCTTTAATTTCTATTACTTCATGTTTCTTAACATCCGAAGCAGCCGTGATCTATTTTTAGATATCGAATATCCAATGCATATTCCCTTTTGTTTATAAAAGATTTTTAATCCACAACTTACGTTATAGTTGTTGTTGTTTTTTTTAGCAAAAGAAATATTCAATTATAACTTCCACTACTCATCTAAGACATCATATCCTACAGATTAATATCAGTTGTTGTTGTTTTCAACTAAAGAAATTAGGAATCTGTCATAAATCGCTCAATTTGTTTACTTTACTCGGCCGCTGTCCGAATTTGTTTACATTATTCGACTGCGAATTTGTTTATTTTACTGTACTGTACGAATTTGTTTATGCAAGGAATCAAATTAGAAACATTACACCTGAAGAGCAAAATTAAGCATTTACTAATTTCCATTACATGTCTAAGTCAACATATCTACCTACATTCACCACCAACCAGCTTCGCCTGATCTATTTTTAGATATATGGCTACATGGTGCAATCATGTTTATAAAAGGCACCTACAGATTAATATCATCAAATCTTTAATCCACAACTTAGGTTATAGTTGTTGTTGTTTTTTCAGCTACTAATATTAATTACACCTGAGAAGGTAAGATAGCTAATATCTCGAACCATAGCCCGTAGAGGATTTCTGATGAAAATTTTACCCTCCTAGTACTAATACTATTGGCATAAACAAAAAATATCCTAGGGTTAACTTGAATTATTACTACTATTAATTATACCTGCAAAGATAAGATCGCTAATATTTCGAAACCCATAGCCCGTAGAGGATTTCTGATGAAAATTTTGTCAACCTCCAGGACTAAGATCTCCACTGACACCTTCTAGCATCTATTGGCATGAACAAAAATATTCTAGGATTAACTTGAATTATTACTTATACTAATTACACTAATTCACTTAGGGAATTTCATAACATTTCTTATCCACAACAGTGGCACATATGCATCCACGCCTTAGGTAACGTTTGCTCAGCCACCAAGTAGCCCAGCCCAACATACCACAGGCACACATACTAAAGTAAACAACTAATAACAAACTCAAGCTGACAAGTATACAGCCCCGATATAAACTCGCTTAGGGCATTTCACATCATTACTTAAGCCACACACACACACATTCCACCCAAGCCTTGGTACAGGTAACATAGCCCAATCCAACACGCCCCAGACAGTCCTAGTCATAGTATCAGATATTCCCACTAAAGCTCTGACAAAATCTCCAGTGGACAGACACAGGAGGGGCATCTCAAGGTCAAATTGTAGCCTCCAAGACCAGATCAACTTAACCAGCAACCTGCACCAATAAAGCTTCCCACCCCTTCACAAATGTTTAGAGCTTCAACCAGACGGTAGAAAAGGAATTCTCCAGGCATACCCTGTGACGTATACCACTAGACGGAATCCCCCTCAGTGGCCCAGAACCCCAGTCCAGAGCCACCAAAATAGTTGGTTTCTACCTTGCACTTTTTGTATGGAAAAATTACTAGTATTATAGAGCTAAACAAAACTGCTTCTAATGCATCAAACGTTCTGAATCTGTGCCTGTGGTAGCAAAAAATTGTACCACTAATTTGTCTTAATATGTCTGAAAGTACATCAGAAAAAGATCAGATTACGGAAGATGATGGTACGCCATGTTCAATGAGTCTACAAAATTCACAAAAACAAAGAACTAAAACTCGAAATAAGAAACAGAAAAGAAGTCCGAATGCATTGAAAAAGGTAAAAGGAGCAGATATCATGAAACAATCAAAATCTAATCAAAAGATTGACTCAAAACAGATGTAGGAAACTAATTCAAAAGTGATTAAAGTCATGGAATCCCCAATAGTAAAACCATCATATTTCACTACGCCAACTACTGCTCAGATGAAGATCTTACAATCGACAGTTTATATCTTCTCGACAGAAAAAATGGTATTTTAGCCAAAAATTTCTGCAAAACCCCATTAGAAATTTTCAATGATTTCGATTGTAAATTTAATAAAGGTAACAGCAGTATCCGGAAAGAGGAGGAGGAAATGGTACTGAGTACTAGCAAATGATTATCAACTAATCAACAATTAAGGCAGCATGAAGAGAAGAAAAGTTCTCCTTACCGTGATCTCAGCAAAGTGAATATCTTGTAAATTTTGTGAACCCTGAAAAATCTACTCGATTAGGGAATGGTATAAAACGGGATGAAGATGATTGTAGTGTTGAATCGCTCGCATTCAGGTCATACAGTAGAGAATGAATCTTCAAGCCAATTGTTGAGCATGGAAAACGAGTATTCTGCTTTGAATGGAAATGAAATTGAAAGCCAATTGTCGAGCATGGAAAACGAGTATTCTGCTTTGAATGGAAATGAAATTGATTGTGATTGTATCAACAATTTTTCAGATCAACAACAACAGGTGCATCAGCAGCAGCAGCGACAGAAAGAAGATATTGATGAAGATACGATCGTTCAATTGATTGTCTATTGATAGTCCGGTAAATGAAAAGATGTCAGATGCAGAGAGTACTACAAATGATCCTCAGATGATTGTGGAAGAAAGATTGGATCAGAGAAAAGTTCAGTTATGATATATGATGATAGTGATAATACAACAGATTTCGATAAAAGCAATTCATTTGAACAATCTAAAAAATGTTATGAGGAATTTAATTGCTCAGATCTTAAAGGAACACAACAAAATTCCACCAGCTGAAACATTGACACAGTATCATGTCTTCAGAATGCATGTTGTGAGCCACAGAATAATAATGATAGTTTTGATGACGTAAGTGATATGATGACGATAGATTCGATTACGACTATAGAAACAAAAAAGGTTCCTAGTAACATCTGCTTAGCTGTTAGCAATTCTGAAGACCATGAATATGGAAATTCCGATGTCCTTAATAACGAACAATATGAAAGCATACCTACTGAAGATCATTATAATGCTTCATTGCATGATAATTTTAGCCAAGACCAAGTTTCAAATACATTCAATGACATTTCCAGTGATTTGAATGAATCAAATTTTCTGCATTTCGATTTGATACAGTTCAAGCCAGAAAAGGAACCTGAAGAAAAAAATTGATATTCAAGCACTTTTTGAAGAAAAACTGAAAGATATTGAGGAAATGCTCAGTAGATCCTCATCAACTCAAAATTCTCCAAGGACGTTAAAACCACTTTAACTTTTTGTTTTGAGGAATGACATACGAACAATTGAACAACATTCCGATAAAAAGAATTGTCAGCTGTCAATTAGTTGTTGTCCCCTTGAAATCAAATATTTAAAAAAGCTAAATCAAGCAAGTACTAAACTTAAACGAAAGGGGTAACAAACTAGAGGTGTAGATGTGTATGTAGTAAGCTAAAGCCCCCCATTGAAACTAACAGCAACTTCGTCCCATAAGAGAATCAATTGTGTAAGTTCAGTATTGATTCAAGTAAAATGTAACTTTTCGATATGCATTTTAACGCGGATAAAGTCACAAGCAAAGAACGTTACTGATAACCTGACTAAGGCAATACGGAATTCGCCAGTAAAATCAAAGGTTCCCTCTTTATAAAGTAGATGGCAGGATGAATTCTCCACAGCTTTCACTAGGCATTTTAAAGAACGAAGCGTTAAATGACCGATAAAAGTTTAACATCCCTCTTTGGAAAAGTTGCAGATTGAGTTCGATTAATTGAGGGCTTTCATTTGGGGTTGCGTTGTTCTCATTTTAACCTGCAGCTGCACGAGTAAAAACAATGTTAAAGACAATGTAAATAAGAAACTGAAGCAAGTTTGATGCATATGTCATTAAATAAGTAAAATGTTGCTAATAAGTAAAATAAGTCCAACTTGTATTCTAGTAAGAAACTGTAGTAAGTTTGCGACACATTTAAGTAAAAGATTGTAATTAACTCAGCCAAGTATGGCATCATTTTGAGCAGCTAGCTGACAATAGAGGTCACTAGGTTGAGCTAGGTCGGTAATTTTTTGTACCAAATGGTTAGCATGGTAGGAAATAGAAAGAAACTAAAAAAAGAAAGAAAAAAGCGCGCAAAAGGAAGAAGTAAAAAAAGAAAATTTTGTAAAGCCAGGTGCGAAGTAAATTTTTAAGCTTGTACAACGATTAAAGGAAGAGTTAATTAAGAAAGAGTTCATTAAAAGGAAAATAAAGGAAAAAGAAAAAAATAACTGGCAACCTAAAAGTCTGCAGTTTTTTATTTCGAATTTTATTTGCGACCCAGCACCAAACTCCTATTAGACAGGACACAGCGTTTCAAGTAAGGCTGCCAAGGGGGGCGCTTCCCAGCAGTAAAAAATCCACTTTGAAGAGTGCCTTGAAAGGTGTATTCAGACCGAAAGTCCAATCCTGTGGCAGCGCTCAAAAAGTAAAATATTTTCGTTAAAAGAAATTAAAGATTTTATAATTTCTCATATACATAATGAGAAGGAAAGAGTTAGCAATTGGAAACGAGATAAATGAAAAATTACGTTCCACACTAAATTTATTCAACATGGATGCCAAACTTTAGTCAGCATTCAGAGAAAATAATGAAGGTTAATAATATTTTATTGCAAGATAGTGAATGATAAAAGTCCGCATCGAATGGACAGAAATGTAGCCAACGAAAGATTATTTCCTGGGAAAATTTCGCATTATGGTCGTGGGTTTCTACAGTAGAATAGTGGTTCAGGCCCTATATAAGGAGGTACACTTCAATGGATTGCTCTCTTGTTTTTTCGGCAGTTCCAGAGATTACTTCGTGCGATCTAAATCTAGTGTTTTATCTTGCAAAAATTGTGAATTTGACTTGCAATCTTCTCATGGTATGTGCAAGTTTGTATGCAATAGCAGGTGGAGGAAAAATAGTGGTACTTTGAGTGACATTATTCATTTTTTCTAAATAATTAAGGTAGTTGGTGGTAGATAATTTAGTGAATTTGTTTATTATTTGTCTTCCGTCAATAAATTTAATTTATTAATTTAAAGATTTAATCGTAGAATAATATTATTGTCCAATAGAATTATAGTGGCCAATTCATCAGTGTACAGTTAGTCGCCCCCCATCTTCCAATCTCGGGTTTGTTTGGGCATACTTGCGAACTAATTTTTGCTTGCTTGTTGAGTTTGTGTAATTTATTATATCACAGGATCTTAATTTTTAATTTAGTTAAGACATAGAGTGCATAGAAAAAAACCCAAAGAACTTGAATTAAATCGAATGTAAACTTATTTTATTTTCGTTCTCAATTTTAACATTACCACTACACTAACACCACCACCTTGCGTAACAATAGTGTTCAATCTTGTATTTCATGCGTATAAGAAAAGCACAATAAAAAATAATAATACTCTTTGAACTACTTAACTGGGGCAGCGTGGAGTGCCTGAAGCTTTTATTCCTTTCTTATGTGCCTGATTGTACCTCGCACTTGCCACTGGTCCAGGATTCCTACGCACCTTTTCCTCTTCTCCTTTCTCCGTTTTACCTTTTTTTGTTTTCTTTTAAATTCAATTCAAATTCTTTTTTTTTTAACCTGCAACTAAACTAAACTAAAATTCTTTTGCTTGTCACTTATCGAAATGCTGTATTGAAGTGGACCAGCTGGCACACACGAGAGAGCAACAGGGCCAAATCTTCTTCTAATTTCCGCCAGTGGCAGTGAGAAGAATGGCAGAAGTTTTACAGTTCTCTCTTTCACCCTATGGCAGACTTGGAGCTACCAACACAAAATATTGCTTACTGAACGTTTACTTAAGCCATTTGATGTTTTATGTTGGCTGCAGATGCAATCACCGCAGAAAGAATAAGGTAAAGATAGTGTTTACCATGCGCCGTCTCTCTTGCCCATACGCAGGATTCAGTTAAGAATAACTTTTGAAATTTAAAGTCGGAATTAGCTTAATTTCTTATAAGAGTGCTTATAAGCAAATAAAATATCACTTGGACAC
The DNA here is from genome assembly GCA_963924295.1 of Dioctria rufipes. Classification (NCBI taxonomy): domain Eukaryota; kingdom Metazoa; phylum Arthropoda; class Insecta; order Diptera; family Asilidae; genus Dioctria; species Dioctria rufipes. The sequence continues at coordinate 116,662,539 of OZ002744.1, forward strand.
AAGAAAATATTTTTTTTTTTAATTTAATTCGATTTACGGGAGTAAAATTTCATCTAATTGGTTGAGTTTTACATATTTTTGTGTAGTAAACATTTTAAAGGGTGCTGTAACGGTGATACACAGAAACACAATATTTTTTGTGCTCATGAAATAGCAAATCGCTCAGTTCATTGTTATAAGTCAGTGGTTCACATTAATTCGTGAACCTTTACGGGAGCGCAATCCACATAGTTTTGTATTTTGGTGTGTTAGTTTGTTTGTTTAATTTTTTTTCTTTATCCCTTTTATTATTTAATGACTAATAATTATACCATTGTACGCCCCTCATGTATCTGCATTTCTTCCCTCCTCTTTTTTCTTTTCCCTTCTTCTTTTATATACAGTTTATGCGTTTAGAATATTGGGCAACCTGTAAAGTTTTGAAATAGCTTAGACTTAATACGATAGCAATCTCCATGCTGACGACATTAACTACTCCAGTAATGCATTATACTACTTATTTAAAGTCAATATGAAAACAATTTGCATTATACAAAAATATACAAAAATTCAAAATAAATTTCCGTGCATAGTACTACTTCATTATCTAACTATTGTAAGTTAACACAACTCTGCCGCACGCCCGATGACTATCTACCGTCGAACACAAATGCCGGGCCACAGGATACACCTATGGCCAACTACCACAATATCTCCATCATTTGGAACGACCACCATGGTCCGACCACTATTGATCCGACTACTAAGGTCTGTACTGTAACCACAGGGTATGGTATCTATAACAATAATTAAATAATTATTGTTCATCATCTTCATCCTCGGTGTCATCAAAGGAGATATCAACTAAGGTACACCATGATCGAAGGTTCTCTGCTCAATGCACTGATTTGTATGTTTTCTTTTCATCTTTGTGTAATTTGTGTCCCCAATCACTTACCTATCGTTTCCAATTACTGCCTTCACCCCATATGGTCCCTTGAATCGTGGCTGAATCTTCTTTGGTTGACCAGATCTCCGTTCTGGTACTTCCTTGGTGGTATCGTCGAGTTGTTGTGTTTCGTTGGCTGTCGTAGTGTACTTGATTCAATTCGTTGCTTTACATCTTCTCGCAGGGCTTTCCAATCTATGCGCGATAACGTTTCCGAGTCGTCCTCTGGACAAGTATTCAGCGCCAATGTAATTTTATTGTCAATTAGGTTTCTTGGGGTGTATCCAATTAATACTTCTTGCGGTGTTCTTTTAGTTATGGAGTGTTTACTGCTATTAGGAGCCATCTGAATCTTGACTACCTGTTTATCCCAATCCCGGCCAGTGTTGTCTTTCGTCATGGTAGCCACAGCTGCCTTCAAAGAACGTTTGCACGTGGGGTTTTCACGGCTGTCATAATGTGTTTAATAGCGTTGTCTGAACAGTATTTCTCGAATTCTTTATATGAGAATGCTGTCCCACGGTCGGTGATTATTCTATTTGGTAGGCCAAAGTATTGGCATATATCATCTAACATCCTTATTACGCTTCTAATAGCTGTTGTCCTGGTTGGATTGAATACGACGAATTTCGTAAAGGCGTTAACGAATTCGATTAAGTGTTGATTTCCACTTTGACTTTTTGGAAATGGTCCCAGATGGTCCCGGTATACAGAGTAAAATGGAACCGGTAATATCTCCTGAGTATGAAGAGTATACCTATGTTCGTCGAGACTTCGTTGATTATAAAGGCAATCAATGCAACTATTAACGTACTTCGTCACAACTTGTTTCATAATAGAGAACCAGTAATACTTGCGTATATTTTCCAGGGTGCGACTTATTCCACAGTGTCCCCTATCGTCATGCATTAATTTTATAATCCGCCATCTCAGTCCGACAGGAAAAACGAGTTTGTTTCCAGAGTCCGTTTTCTTGAATAAAGGCCCATTTTTCATAATATAACTACCTTTGATTCCATCTTTATCTTTGTGGCTTTCTAGTTTTCCTTCTAGAACCTTTCGAATTTTATCTAACCATGGATCTTGCATTTGAAGCCTTGCAATCAAATCTTCTTCTGGGAGTCCGATATACAGCATGTTGTTGCCAACAGTTTCACTTTCCCTTCCATTTTCCCATGGATTTCCATTAAGGGCATCGGCATGTGCAAATTGTTTTCCTGATCGAAATACTAACTTGAAGTCATACTCCTGGATTTTTAGCCACCAACGTGCAATTCGAGGAATAATGTCTCGTTTTTCGTGCGTCATATTTGGTGAATTACAGTCTGTTATAATCCGGAATCTTTTCATTAAGAGATAGTGCTGGGATCTTTCCAACCTCTCAACCACAGCTAGAGTTTCCAGCTCATAGCTATGACATTTAGATTCAGCCGCTGTCGTTTCGCGACCGAAGTAGGATACTGCCCTCAGTTTGTCATCTTTAGGTCCAGTCTGCATGAGGATTCCTGCCAAACTGTGGCTACTAGCATCTGTATGCACTTCGGGTTTAGCATTTGCAACAAGTAAGGTAAGTGTTAGTCGTTGAGTTAGATTCGCCTTCAGCAAGTGAAAAGCTTCTTCCTCGTCTTCTCACCAGGTAAATTAGCTATCTTTCTTTAATAAACGGTTTACAGGTCATGCTATTTGAGCATATCCCTGAACAAAACGTCTAAAGCAAAATTGCTTTACTTCTGTAGACGTTGTCGGTCGTTGAAAATTTAGTATGGCTCCCGTCTTCTTTAAGCCAGGTTTGATTCCTTCACCTGTGATTTCGTGTCCCAAAAATTCCAATGTATTCTGTATAAATATGCATTTCCCTAGATTTAAAGTTAAACCTGCTTTTCGAATTTCAGTTACCAATAAATTAAGTATCCTATGATTTTCTAATACTGCCTCCGTCGAAATAAGTATATCATCCCTATATACTATTATGCTTTCTGTTTTTATGGGTTCAATCAGCTTAGGCATAAGTCGCGTGAGCGCAGCCGGTGAATTTGTTAGGCCAAAAGGTACCCTATTAAACTCGTAATGACCTTCTCGCGTTACGAAAGCTGTGTAGTGCCTGCTGGATTCTTCAATGGAAATTTGATAGTATCCGCTTTGTTAATCTAACGAGGTGAAATTTTTTTATTTGCTAAGCTATTCAATGTCTCTTCTATATTAGGAACAGGAAAGTGCTCTCTTTTTGTAATAACGTTAAGTTTCCTATAATCTACGACTACGCACATGCGGTACTCACCATTTTTCGTTGGAACTACTATGACGGGGCTGAAGTATTCAGATGTTGAGTGTCGTATAATTCCTGATGAAAGCAGTTCATTTATGGATTCACTTAACTTGGATTTCAGTCCATATGGTACTTTGTATGGTTTATGTTGTATTATTTTGTTTGCGTTAAGCATGTAAAATAAGTTTTTCTTGTAAGATTTACTGATTTCACTATGAATACTTGCAGCGTGCCAAATTATATGCCCGGGGATTAGCTGAATCCGCATTTCCAATTTCACACCCGATCCTTAGTTAGTGCACATCCGATAACAAGGAAAATTCGAATTTTCATGACTGTACTACATTAGCGCCTAGACCTAAAATTCGGAGTATGAGTGGCTGTGAGTTCGCAGGAATTCTGGTAGTTCTTCTTGAAAAGTGCTTTAGAAAAGAAAGACGAATACTGTGTAAAATTAAACAAAAACAAAAGTTACGCATAAATTGAGCTACATTAGTAAAAATTAAATAAAACTTAATTACGTTAGCTTAAGTGTAAAAAGTGATGTAAAAAGAATAAGAAGAATCTACATATATAATATGGATATTTGTACAATGGGAATCATGCGATTGTGCCTAGCCCCTTTTTAAGCACGAGTATAAAAGAAGGCAGGAAAAGAAAAAAGGAAAGCAGTAATCGGAAAAATTAAAAAGAAACAAGAATTGATAACCTAAGAAAAAAGATCCACGTGGAAACCAATCCAGAAATATCCAATCGGATCCCAGGACCTGCTTAAGAATATAGAGATAAGTCTTAGCCTAATATCTATTTATTTATTTAAATTCTATTTATGTATATATATGCATGTTTTTTAGTTATAAGTGTGCAGAAACAAATAATATAATTGAATTTGGTTAGTGCAGTATAAAGGCGCCCACGTAAGTAGTGCAGGCGAGCGTATAGTTAAGCAACTCTCTTTTATACGTATATCATTGAATAAAACATAAAAAAAAAGTGCATACATAAACTAAAGTGTTGTTCAAGAGAGAGAGGCACAAGAATTCCACGGTCAACAAAAAGGAAATAAGAACAATAGTTCATTTTCGAGATTTTTTTGCGCAAATACTAGACGGCATCGGAAATTCAAGTCGTCGTCTTAACGGGCCTACGATTCGCTCTCGCCCGGGTACAATTAATTAACTGCAGCACAAAGTTGCTATATAAAATTTGGGGGCTCAACCGGGATCATTTTCTCTGCGTAATACCAGACCTATCTCTTGTTTTGTCTACTAATTCTGAATGCATGCATAAAAAAAAAAAAGATATATACATATAGAAATAAAAATAAAGAGAGGTATTAACATCAAAGTAATGCGAAGAGCGCATATTAAAAGTTCCGAGCCAATATCATACCGTGACTTTATCCAAAAGTCCAGTCAATTTATTCTTCCCGAAGCAATTACCGCTTATCACCACAAATTCGATATCAGAAAAATTAGTCATTAGCCGATTGCCATTCCATGCAAGCATACAGTATTGTGAAATCAAAGGTTACGTGTTACTATAATTAATCCTATAATTCGTCCAAAATTACAGTGTGCATAACTTCATTTAATTACGTAAATAAATGTGTTACAAAAAAAAATATATAAAAAAAAGTGAGGTTCGTGATTTCTAAGCTCTAATCTGAAATATTTGTGTTAACCTGGGAGATAGATATGTATAGACCTGCCAAGGAAGCTCAATTATATAGTGGCATATTAGGCAAACATTCGATCCTTATTGTAATGCGAGCTGTGGAAAAAGGAAGGGGTGAGAGTTTACTTAACTAAATTAAAGTGCATGCATATTTGTAGGAATTTAATATTTCCAATAAAATATAAAGTGCTTAGTCAATCTTGCAATTATTTTTGCTATAACTGGTAGCTATTGTATATAAATCGGGTGTCTATGTCAGTGACCCGATCGTTTAGGAGAGAACAACCTCGGTATCCGCAATTGTTGATCACGTCAAATAGCGGGTAGAGATAAGAGCTAGGGAATTTCGGATGATTACAGCTGTGTTTTGTTGTTGATTTTTTTACGATCTACTATTGAAGTAACCGTCATCTGTTTCATATTACTCTACCAGAAAACGCAGTCTGAAGGTATCGACAGAGGAATGCCTACTAGTACCCCGGTAGCCATACAAAAAGTTTTGATCATAAGCAAAACAAAAAAAAATAAAACAAAGGTGAATTAACCCCAAGGCGGCTTCGTTCCTACGTATGATTAAAGCAAAGTGTTCACAATTAGTTGCATATATATGTACTTTTATGTCAACCCATTCCGAGTAATATCTCTTGGTAAAACAAAGTGAGCTTTATTACACTAATTAGGTTCGCTCAGCTGGTTTTAAGTACGTCACATCTTTTATACTTTATAGCCTTAAATTTTGTAGGTGTAAATATTTAGCTACCTCGAAAGTATTCAGTCTCAATACCGATTCCAGTCAACTGCAGTAGAGTCAGTTTCAAAGTAAAATTTCAATAACTTTTAAAATGAGTACACTACGAAAAATGTTGGATCACGTATCTGACAGCCTGGTCCGATACGAGCTTGAGTGTAGAGGACAGGAAATAAGATATACTACAATGAGGACTAGGAAATTGAAGCTACTTAAAATTTTGGAAGAAGAATGCAAGCTTCAAGAGCCTCCAGAAATTAAATCTGCTCTACCGCCGAATGATGATATTGCCCAATGCACAAAAATTTTGAATTTCTATGAAGAAGAATTTGAGTTACAGAAACACACAATTAGTATCATAGAGGCGTTATCATGCAAGATGGATTTTCTTAAAATTAGAATTGATCGTGTTTCAACGGCCGATGATGTTGAAAAGGTTTCTCTAAGTAGCTTGAAGACTAAATTCGAAGAACTTCAATTAAAAGTGACCAATATATCTGTTTCATCCGACGAATCCCCAGATCCAACACTGAATTTTAACGCTCCTGGTGCTGATCACCGCGGTGTCCTTTCAAGTACAGTTGAGAGAGAACCAGAAAATGAGCGTAATGATCCCAAAACACCACCTCACTTGGTAAGCGAATCAAAAACTAGAGTCCCTGTGTGGAAATGGAATATGAAATTCACAGGCGATTCCAAAGTACATTCTGCATCCGATTTTGTTAGAAAAGTTTCTGATCTAGCGAAGTCGAGAAATATTTCGACTGAAGAGCTCTTCAACTCTGCTTTAGAATTATTTGATGGTGTAGCATTGAAGTGGTTCCAGTCAACAGCAAGTTGCAAAAACATTAACTGCTGGAAGTCACTGTGCGACAAATTAGTTGCTGACTTTCAAAGTCCTTCATACACAGAAGATTTGCTAGACACTATAAAGGCTCGCAAGCAATCTTCTGCAGAAAACATTGTCACGTTTTTCGCCACAATGGAGAATTTTTTTCTTAAATTAAATACAGACCTTGAAACATCAGAAATGATAAAAATACTAAGGAGAAATATTCTCCCCGAGTATTCTAGAAATCTCGCCCTCCATGAATTTAAAACAGTTAGCGAGCTTAAAGAAGCATGTAAAACCCTTGAGCATACATTTAAAGAAACTCCAAAAGGAAGACAACGTCAAGATTGTGCAGGGGCTAGGTATGTAAATGTAATCGACGAACAAAGAAACTTGGAAAATCGAAGCGTACCTGCTGGGCAAGTTTCAGGAAGTACATGGTTCCAAAATAATAGGTACCCCCGTGGAAATTATAATTCAAACAACAGAAAATGGGATGCACAAAGACGTCCACCACAACAAAACCATTCAAATAGTTCTTGCCAAAGGAATAGAAGATATGAAAGTGGCCGAGATCCCAGAAGGGGTAATTGGCGTAACTCTAACTATACAAATAGCAATGATAGATTTATAAGAAACCCAAATGAACCGCGTGATAGGCAACCGGAAAACTCTGCAGGGACCAAAGTCTTTGGACCAGACCAGGTTCCGATAGAACAAATAAACGGTCCAGAAGATTTTCAAGATCCAACAATTCAAACCAGCAATTAACAATTTACAGTGAACCTAGGGATAGTAGACCTTTTATAAACATAAAGATACTTGGAGTCAATATATCATGTCTCATAGATACGGGATCAGTATATTCCATAGCAGGCCACAATGGCATCAAACTCTTAAAAGATTTTGGCTTAAGACTCGACAAGAGAAGGACTAATAAGTTCTCTACTGCAGATAGAGCATTACATTTTTCATTAGGAACTTTCGACGTTCCTGTTCAAGTTAATAATGTAATAAAAATAATAAGATTCCATGCAATACCTACCTTCCCACATGAAATTATTTTAGGTGTAGATTTTTGGCGATATTTTGGTGGCAAACTAGATCTGAATGGTGAGATATGGCCTTGTAATATATTAGATACTGATTGAAGTACAAAACCTTTATTGTTTGACAAGTCTTGCCTTAGTGAAGAACAAAATAACAATCTAAATCATATAGTTGAAAAGTTCTCAGAATTATCAAGAAGGGGCTTAGGGCGCACGCCTTTGTTAGTACATAAAATAGACACAGGTATTGCTGAACCCATTAAACAAAGGTACTATCCGGTCTCTGCAGTCATACGGAACAGGATGAAGGCTGAGCTTGATCGAATGATATCCTTAAATGTAGTCGAACCTTCGACAAGTCCATGGTGTTCACCGATTGTGCTTGTGAAAAAGAAAAATGGAAAAGATCGCCTTTGCCTGGATAGCAGAAAGCTTAACAGCGTCACGAAGAAATGTGCGTATCCACTGCCTTATGTGTCTTCTATTCTAGATAGATTAGGAAAGACTCGGTATATTTCATCAATCGATCTAGAGAGTGCATTCTGGCAAATACCTCTGTCTGAAGACTCTAAAGAGAAGACAGCATTTGTAGTGCCCGGATATGGCTTTTTCCAGTTTAAGGTACTACCATTTGGGTTAAATAATGCTGCCCAGACGATGCAAAAGCTCATGGATGGCCTTTTCCTCCACGCAGCCGACAAAGGGATATTTATATACCTAGATGACATTATCATAACTTCAGAGACATTTGAGGATCATCTCAATGCCCTAAATTATGTTTACAACAAACTCAGTTCTGCCAATTTAAGCATCAACGTTGACAAAAGCAAATTCTAGGGTTTTTACTTGATAAAAATAGGTTGCGTACGGACCCGGATAAAGTGGAAGCAATTCTAAATTTTCCTACTCCAAAAACTTATAAGGAGCTTAAACGCTTCCTCGGACTATGTTCGTGGTACAGGCGCTTCGTTAAAAACTACGTAGCAGTGCCTCTACACGACCTTACAAAAGGTAATAAGAACAGGTCTATAAGCTGGACAGAAGCAGCTCATGACAGTTTTATTGAATTAAAGAATGCTCTGATATCAGCACCTGTCCTTTCTACTCCTGAATTCGAAAAACCTTTTAGCATACGCTGTGATGCTTCTGATATTGGTTTGGGTGCAGTAATAACACAGGGAGATGGTGAAGATGAACACCCGGTAGCCTTCGCGAGTAGAAAACTACGAGGAGCGGAAGCCAACTATTCCACCACCGAAAAAGAATGCCTCGCTGTGTTATTTGCAGTAGAAAAATTTAGGCCTTATATAGAGGGTAGCCATTTTAAGGTGTATACGGATCACCACTCTTTAGTTTGGTTGTTCAAACAACAGAACCCTTCAGGCAGGATCCCTAGATGGATCATGAGACTACAACAATTTGACTTTTCAGTTATTCATAAGAAAGGGAAGCATAATGTCGTTGCGGATTGTATTTCTAGAATTCCCGATATAAATCTCATAAAGTTCGATGTGCAAGCCGAAGACACATGGTATCTGAAAATGATAGCAAAAGTTTCATTAAGTCCCAATCGATTTCATAACTGAAAGGTTGACGGAGAAAAGTTATACCTCAAATTTAAAGACAGCGATGTTAGATACGGTCAACAGCTGGTGATACCGGAATCTGCTAGAAAATCTGTGCTACAAGATTATCACGACAATCCTATGTCAGGACATTTTGGCATAGCAAAGACCAAATCCAAAGTTCTTAGCCGATATTATTGCCCAGGGGTACCATTAGATGTTAAAAAATACGTGAACGCATGCGAGACATGCAAGAAAAGCAAAGCAAGTAATGAAAATAAAAGTGGTAAAATGGGCGAATGCAAAAAATCCGACCAACCCTGGCAAATGATTTCCATGGATTTGTTAGGACCCCTTCCGCGGTCATCCAAGGGACATATTGCATTATTAATAGTGGTTGACTTCTTCACCAAGTTTTCCTGCATATTCCCATTACGATCCACGACAGCACCTAATATAATAAAAAATGAAGAAGATAAAGTTTTCCTCCAATTTGGAATACCACAGACGGTTATTACCGACAACGGTCCACAATTCCGATCAAAAGAATTTAAGAACCTTCTCGAAAAATATAACGTCTCAAATATATGGTATAATTGTAACTACCACCCGCAGAATAATTTCACTGAGCGTTATAATCGAACGATTGGGAACATGCTGAGATCATATGTAGGTACAAATCATAAAAACTGGGATAAAGAACTAAACAAAATTAACGTCGCACTAAATACAGCAGTCAACGATACCACAGGCCATACCCCATTTTATCTAAATTTTGGTAGGGAATTCATATATAGTGGAGATGAATATAAGCTTATTGAACCAAACTGCGACCCCTTAAAATCACGAGACAGCTTTCTCCAAAAGTTTAGACTAGATCGAGATAAGAACCTGGATAGGATTATAAATAAACACAGGATTAACAAGATACACTACGGCAAAAGACGAGATGAAGGGGTAGTATTTCAAATAGGTGATACAGTATTTAAAAAAAACGTATCCAGTGTCCGACAAGTCGAAAGGTTTCTCGGCAAAACTGGCTCCAAAGTATACTAAATGTGTAGTTACCGAAAGGATATCGAATTTGTGCTATAGACTGAAAGATGAAAAGGATAATGATATTGGGCGTTGGCACATAAAGGATCTTAAACGATAAGTAATATATAGGTAATAACTACTTAAGTATGTATTTTTATTTATAGGGGCGGTAATCGTAGTGATCCCGACTACCTTTGTAGTCTAAGAAAAATTGTCCTTTGCTTGTAAAAGCACAATTTTTCTTATCCGGGGAAGAGGGTATTGTAGCGTGCCAAATTATATGCCCGGCGATTAGCCGAATCCGCATTCCCAATTTCACACCCGATCCTTAGTTAGTGCACATCCGATAACAAGGAAAATTCGAATTTTCATGACTGTACTACATTAGCGCCTAGACCTAAAATTCGGAGTATGAGTGGCTGTGAGTTCGCAGGAATTCTGGTAGTTCTTCTTGAAAAGTGCTTTAGAAAAGAAAGACGAATACTGTGTAAAATTAAACAAAAACAAAAGTTACGCATAAATTGAGCTACATTAGTAAAAATTAAATAAAACTTAATTACGTTAGCTTAAGTGTAAAAAGTGATGTAAAAAGAATAAGAAGAATCTACATATATAATATGGATATTTGTACAATGGGAATCATGCGATTGTGCCTAGCCCCTTTTTAAGCACGAGTATAAAAGAAGGCAGGAAAAGAAAAAAGGAAAGCAGTAATCGGAAAAATTAAAAAGAAACAAGAATTGATAACCTAAGAAAAAAGATCCACGTGGAAACCAATCCAGAAATATCCAATCGGATCCCAGGACCTGCTTAAGAATATAGAGATAAGTCTTAGCCTAATATCTATTTATTTATTTAAATTCTATTTATGTATATATATGCATGTTTTTTAGTTATAAGTGTGCAGAAACAAATAATATAATTGAATTTGGTTAGTGCAGTATAAAGGCGCCCACGTAAGTAGTGCAGGCGAGCGTATAGTTAAGCAACTCTCTTTTATACGTATATCATTGAATAAAACATAAAAAAAAAGTGCATACATAAACTAAAGTGTTGTTCAAGAGAGAGAGGCACAAGAATTCCACGGTCAACAAAAAGGAAATAAGAACAATAGTTCATTTTCGAGATTTTTTTTGCGCAAATACTAGAGGGCATCGGAAATTCAAGTCGTCGTCTTAACGGGCCTACGATTCGCTCTCGCCCGGGTACAATTAATTAACTGCAGCACAAAGTTGCTACATACTTATATCATTTACCGCGATTTTCAGCACTTGACATATATTTGGGGAAACTTCTTCTCGAACGATTTCAAATTGCCCTGGTCTTTTGGTAATTTTTATTCCAGGTTGGTCTAGAAAATTCTTACCAATGATGATCGGCGTAGATTGATATCTATCTGGAACCACTAACAGGTCAACGCGTGCTTGAACAGTTACTATTTTCACACTTTTTGTAATTTTTCCAAACACTTCACATTTACCTCCACCAAAACCATATAGCATCGTGTCACATTTTTGCACTTTCCACGAATTTTCGAGCACTGTGGTAACGTCGCTACCTAAGTCTAGTAATGCACTAATCTCAATTCCACCCACACCTATCATAGGATAATATTCCTTTTCCGATTCTTTATAACAGTTTTCGATTTGACCTACTCTTTTATTGGAGCCAACTACATTTGGACAGCTTTTTGCTAAATGTCTACATAGAAAGCACATTCTTTGCCTCGGTTGTAAATTACACTCCTTGGCAATATGACCCATCGAATCACATTTAAGACATTTCGCTTTATCCTCCTTTTACTATTATCATTCTGTCGCATTGTTGTAAGATTCTGTCCGTCGAATCTTACTTTATTATCATATATTTTATGAGTTTCCTGACCCAATTTTGAAGAAATATCCCATCCTCTCTTGCATAGAATCTCGATGACAGTTCCACCAAGTTGGCCGATCAACTTTTACTTTTTTAATTTTTTATTGCACATATCGATTGTTGGTCGTTGGTTTGGTTTTGTTGGCTTAATTTAAACGTTTGTTGGTTAATAGTTTTTTCGAAAATCTAAAAAGAAAATTCACCATCAAGTTGGCCGAAAAATTCTATTTTTAATTTTATTTTATTTATAACAAGCTCAATCAATGCGTAACCGTTTGTTGGACTCGTTTTTATTAATAAAATCGTTTGTTGGTCCCTCAGTTCTTCGCTAATTACAAAAATAATTTACCTAAGCTACACATGAATTTGTAGCTGATATTAGCCAAATTATAATTTGCAGCTGAAGCTCCAGTAACACCAACATGACAATGAAGTAAAGCTCCATCAAGTTAGTCGGTCAACTTTTACTTTTTTTAATTTTTACCATGTTTAAATTAATCCAACAAACACCAACAAACGACCAACAATCGATATGTGCAATAAAAAATTAAAAAAGTAAAAGTTAATCCGCCAACTTGATGGAGCTCTCGATGACGATGGTGCATTCTTTGACAGTATTTCTTGCCTTAACTCTTGTCCCTAGTTGTCTTCATAACGCTTTATCTGTGTTAATATTTGAGGCACAGAAGTGCAATTTGCTGCTGTCAATACACTAATTAAATTTTTGTCGCCCAGACTAGAAATTATTAATTGTGGTTAAGTATTCTGATAATTTAATTCTTTTTGATAAAGCAGCCACTGAATAGAAAAAATTTTCTATGCCTTCACCTCTTTTCTGTTTTCTGGTCATAATTTTAATTAGTACCATCGAATCGTCACCTGGAAAACCTTTATTAATTTCACTCTTAAATTGTCCCCAACTTCTGATGTCGCTTTGATTACACTGGTAGCACAATTATGCGGCACTGTCCAACCTAAGTACTGCATAGAATAGCGTACATTTCTCATCCCACACATATATATATTTCAAAGTTTCAATATCACTAATCCACTCCGAAATTGTGCGCATAGATCGGGATGGACCGAACGGTTCAATCATTTACTTTATGTCACTAACTCCGAATTTTGTTGGTGTATCCCTCGAACTTTCTTCACTTTCCATTGTTATAGAACTATTTGCTTGTTCTCTACCTTGCGTTAATTCTAAACGTTTTATAAGAAGAACGGGTTTTTCACGTAATAGGGAAATTTCCTTTTTTAAAGACAATATCTCACTTTCTGATTCATCACTGCCTACATTATCTTTATTCACACTTTCTTCACTGCCTAATGTGGCTGGCAGAATGTTTTCACCATCCATTTCTATTTCTGTATGATACACACTTCACAGGTTCAGAGAATAAAAATGAAACAATCATGTCAATGCTCTTATTAATTACACAAATTCACGTTCTTTGTTTTAATCTATAATGCTGTCACTAAACGCACAAGACTGTGTAATCGCGAAATCAAAATTAAGCCGCGAATTAAGACAATTCAATATCGCGTAAATTCAACTCCACACTTAAAAAACTCTAAGTTAACACAACTCAGCCGCACGCCCGATGACAATCTACCGCCTGTTCTACTGTTCTCAATTGAACTGTCCTAACTCTAACTCTATTCAATAATCCCTATCAGTAACCTAGTTCTCTTCATATCCCTTCATAATACCGGACATCGCCAATTTTAGCCTACCATAATTGCTCACCTTATCATAAACAATCCTTTCCTTCTTAATTACCTCCAAAGCTACTTATCCTGTTCTAAGGTACCTCATCTAGGCTTTGTCGGCATTTTCTGAACGTTTGGTTTATTGTCCGTACGGCTGAGAAGGTCATAAACCTTACGTTTCTGTCGGCATATAATGAATTATTCTTGGTAAAGTGTCGCCAGTCGGGATTTGCTTGGCGACTACTATTACACGTATGAACACAGCCGGTGAATTTGTTAGGCCAAAAGGTACCTTATTAAACTCGTAATGACCTTCTGGCGTTAAGAAAGCTGAGTAGTAACTGCTGGATTATTCGATGGAAATTTGATAGTATCCGCTTTGTAAGTCTAACGAGGTGAAAATTTTCTTATTTGCTAAGATTTCAATTGCTGAAGACGAATCTAACTCAACGACTAACACTTACCTTATGTGTTGAAAATGTTAAACACGAAGGGCACTCAGATGCTAATAACCACACTTTGGCAGGAATCCTCATGCAGATTGGCCCTAAAGATGACAAACTGACGACAGTGTCCTACTGAATCTAAATATGTATCATAGCTATGAGCTGGAAACTCTAGCTGTGGTTGAGAGCTTGGAAAGATTCCAGCACTATCTCCTAATGAAAAGATTCCGAATAGTAACAGACTGTAATTCACTAAAAATGACGCACGAAAAGCGAGACATTATTCCTCGAGTTGCACGTTGGTGGCTAAAAATCCAGGAGTATGACTTCAAGTTAGTATTTCGATCAGGAAAACAATTTGCACATGCCGATGCCCTTAATGGAAATCCATGGGAAAATGGAAGGGAAATTGAAAGTGGTTAGATGAAAGTCGAAAGGTTCTAGAAGGAGAACTAGAAAGCCACAAAGATAAAGATGGAATCAAAGGTAATTATATTATGAAAAATGGGCCTTTATTCACGAAAACGGACTCTGGAAACAAACTCGTTATTCCTGTCGGACTGAGATGGCGGACTATAAAATCAATGTATGACAATAGGGGACACTGTGGAATATGTCGCACCAAGCATTACTGGTTCTCTATTATGAAACAAGTTGTGACGAAGTACGTGAATAGTTGCATTGATTGCCTTTATAATCAACGAAGTCTCGACGAACATAGGTATACTCTTCATACTCAGGAGATATTATTGCATTCAGCAGAGAACCTTAGACCATGGTGTACCTTAATTGATAACTCCTTTGATGACACCGAGGACGAAGATGATGAACAATAAATATTTCAAAGTTTATCTGAGATAAAAAAAATAAATAAATAAAAAAATAATAATAATTAAAAAATTATGTGTAAATGTTTAAGCCTCTTGAGAACGAGTGTTGAAAGATGTGGATGCTTAAGGAAGGTATATATAAAATATTGTTATAGCCACCATGCCCTGTGGTTATAATACAGACCTTAGTGTTCGGACCAATAGTAGTCGTTCCATATGACGGGGAGATTGTGGTAGTTGAAGTCACATGGCCATAGGTGTATCCAATGTTCCCTCTAATTTTTTCGCTCACTGCGCGGTACAAAAGTAAATGGGAGCAAAAATGTTCAAAACGTATGTAAAAGTGTGCAAATGGGGGTGTTTGAAGAAACAAACAAACAAACAAGAAAGGATTTCTACATTATCGTTCATATCTTTGTTTATATTCTTTCTTTACTAGAGGCAAGACCTACAATGTTTGAACGACATTTTACGATAAACATTAAAATTAAATTTCATTTCTAAATGTTAATCAGAATGTGTTTAGTGGAATATGATAAATATGAATGAAATAAAATAAATGTTTGATAAGTAATGAAAACTTTTATTATATTACGATATTACATGTAAAATATACATTAAACAAATTTTTAGTAATTATTATTATATAGTTAATAATATCATAATTACATTACAAATTATGATATTATATGATTTATTTATATTTACGGCAAACCACAAAAATTGAGCACTGCATTTTTTCCCGCCTGTCTTTCATACTTGTCCATTCTTTGTAAACTTCATCTACATTGATTTTTTTTTCATTTGGCAAGTATATTTTAATTCTCATCAAATCATTTAAATGATCGGCATTTAATCTGTTCCTAAGTTTGGATTTAATTAGATTCATTGTGCTGAATCCTCTCTCGCAGTCAGCGCTAGAAGCTTGAAAAGTTCCCATGATATCATAAAGTATCGCTATATTTTCAAACTCAGAATTTTGTAGTACATATTCTACACTGTCGCTAAATGATTTTATTGCTCCTGTCTTGGATTTTTGTGAAATCAGAAATTTGAGTTCAGAATATTCTTCACATATTTTATCACGGTTTTCTGTACTTGAAAAAAAGTGTGAATATTTACTTCCAAGGCATGCCACATTGCCTTTTCCGAAAGCAAAATTATTAATTTCATTTGATATTATATGTATGTCAAAAACTTCCCAATTTTTTACAGCTTCATCAGGAAATCTCATTTCCAAATGATTGCATACTCGTTCAATGAAACGGATTATGGACGCATTGTCAACATCATTTCCAACTTTTGTTAACATTTTTTTAACATTTTCACCCCAGAAAACATTTTCTCCCAGATACTGTGCTTTTAATTTTTGTATTTTTGCTTTTACGTAATTATGTGCATCAATAATATTCAAGCAACTTTTCTGTAAATATTTGCACAAAGTTGCTAATTCACCTAGAACATCATTAAGAACAAACAGTGCCACAGTATACTGGGGATTATTTAAAATTTGTAAACAATATTTACTCGTTACTTACATTCACTTGTTCGTTACAATATTCAATTAGGGTGTCGTAATTTTTAATTAAAGCATCCACTGCAAAATAACGAGATAACCAACGCACCTCGTTTAATGGTTTAAATGTTACCGAATCTCGATCCATAACAGCAGCCAATTCTTCAAATTTTCCTTTTTTAATTCCTGATCTACTGAACATAGTGTAAACTGTCCTAAGGAAGGTCTCAATCTCTTGCATAAGAGATACATATTTCCATGCATCATCCAAGCCCAAATCTTCTCGGTGCGCAACACAATGTTGTTCAGTAAGATGAGGTATTTCCTTTTTGAGAAGTGCTGCATTCCATTTTTTCTTCCTAGCATAACACTTGCTCCGTCCGATGTAAACATAACCATTTTTTTAATGTCTAGATTAAATTTCTTGTAAAAATAATTAATTTTTTCCAATATAGAAGCACTGTCTGTATGTGTTAGCTTCAAAATACCTCCAAATTCTCTTTTGAAGGTCAACTCACTTTTCATTCGAAATTTAAAGTATAAAATTAATAATTTTTGAACTGAAATGTCTGTACTTTCATCTATTATAAGGGTATGGAAAGCTGCTTCTCGGAGTTCGTTTAAAAATTTTTTCATAAGAACAGAATTAATGCATTTAACAAATTCGAAAGCATAATTTTTACTCCTCCAACTTTTTGGTATATTTACATACTCTTCCATATGGTCGTGAATGTCTTGCACAGAATTCATTGATGCATTAATTTTTATAGCTAAAATAACATCTTTTATTAAAACTTTAACACCATCGACATCTGATTTTAATCGTTCACTTCGTTCCTTTTTCAAATTACGCTCTTCTGGTGTTTCTAGCAATATATTTAAAAGTCCCCCTTTCTTCAAATTACGTAATTTATTTACGGCGTCCAAATGCGTCTTTTGCTTCAGGTGACGTTTTAAATAATCTAATTTCCATTCTTCCCATTTTCGTCCTGCACTAAATTCATTAGAAATTTTTGCTTCGGCACAGAAGGAACATGAAACTCCATTTTCTTCATTGTATTTAAATATATTTCCCAATTTAATATTTTCCTTTTTATTTGAAGATGGGGTTTCACACTCTACCAACTTTGAAAGCCATTCTATTTTAAATGAGCCGCAGGATTTTTTATTTATAATATTTTCATCGTCGTTTAATTTTCGTTTGGACATCTTTTATTTAAAATAATCTCAAATTAATTATTATATATTTTAGATGAGCTATTATAAAATTTATGTTTGTATATTTACCTTTATAAACTCAATTATAATAATAATAGTAAGATACTATATATAACAATATTCCTGTATTATTCAACAAATTGTTACAACAGTTTACTTTAATTCTTCGATATTTGCACTTCGAAACTAACTATAAAACAAGAGAAGTATACAAACAGAGGCTAGTCATATATGTTACGCCGACTGCAACCACGCTCACTGTCAAAGATAATCTAATAAGAAGATAAGAAACAGCCGAACAAAATTGGAAATTTTCTTTGTTTTCTAGAAAAAACAAATAATGTTATATACTTCCGTCTTTTGCATGAATGGGGGAAAAGAACTTGGCTATGTATTATTGTAGTGCGATTGAGACAACGAGTTAAAAACAAAAATCGCGAGAACGTAGGATTACCCGAACGACAAAATCTTCTTGAACATCTCCAAAATCCGAGTTCGAGAACTATTCATAATAATGTACATCGGGTTACACTACCTCAATTTTTTAAGAAAAAGATAAATTTCGCTCTGGCCAAGGTGCTGAAAGAAGATATAAAATTTCTGTGAAATAAAATTTTCATTTTTCCCGAAAATATCAGAAAATCCAGCATGAGTTTCTCCCACTTAATCTCTTCAGAGCAAAACGAATGTAAACAGAAGCATGTGCTGTTCAAATATCATAGGATTTCAGCAAAAAACATTGGGATAAAACCTGTTTTCACAAAAGCGCGGGAGCATTTTATGGGAGTAAAATCTGAAAACTCCGCCCCCTCTCATTTATTTACGAAAATGAATCATTTGCCATTCTGTTTCGTTGCATGCAATTAGCGCTTTCACATTTTTTGTCTTTATTCGTAAAGTTTTTAAAGAGAGTTTGATTTCTATGTTATTTTGTCGTCGTCTTTCTTTCCTATTTTAGCCGTGTACATTTTAAATGTAAAACGGTCGGAAATCTCGCCTGTGTCCTATCTTCTTATTAGGTTATCTTTGACTAAGTCCCCTCTCAACATAAAGTAAACCAAGCAAACGCTCGATGACGTAGTCGATGTAAGCAAAAGAGATTTCGTTTAACGTTCAAAGCTGATTTCAAAAATTTTGATGATCCTCTAAATTTTACTTTTTTTTTGTGATATTTGGCTTTTTGCCATTTTTAGATGCAATTCTTTTATAAAATGAAATAAAAAAAATGGCCATTGTGCGCAGAACACAAAAACGGCTGCGCAACTTTCGCAAAATTAGTGCGCGGCCGCGCACCCGCGCAGCTTTGAGGGAACTCTGGGTGTATCCTGTGGGCCGCATTTGTGTTCGACTTGCTTGTTGAATAGGTCATTAGTGGTCGTTTCTTATATTCGACAATGACTTCGCAGAATTTACTGGTCATCGTACTCATATGAATATTCAGTGACTTAAGGTTGACGAGTCCCTGAGGACAGTGATATTTAGGTTGGCTGAACTGTAATAGTAGTCGCCAAGCAAATCCCGACTGGCGACACTTTACCAAGAATAATTCATTACAGGCCGACAGAAACATGACCTTCTCAGCCGTACTGGCAATAAACCGAATGATCGGAAAATGGCGACAAAGCCTAGATGAGGTACCTTAGAACAGGATAAGTAGCATTGGAGGTAATTAGAAGGAAAAATAGTTTATGATAAGGTGAGCAATTATGGTAGGCTAAAATCGGCGATGTCAGGTACTATCAAGGTATATGAAGAGAACTAGGTTACTGATAGGGATTATTGAATAGAGTTAGATTTAATATAGTTCAATTGAGAACAGTAGAACAGGCGGTAGATTGCCATCGAGCGTGCGGCTAAGTTGCGTTAACTTACACTACTGTATTTTTGTCGTCATGTGAATGCGTGTACTTTACATTCTCCTAGGTACGGGTGCTTAAGCTACTTTTGGAGTGTATCCTTTTGTGTGTGTGCTGTGAGTGTGTGTGTCCTTGGTTCCTTCGATGTGTGGCTATTTAATCTACTTTATATGTGGACGCCAACTGTTGTATGCACGAAGGTACACTTCTCTGAAACAATGAAAATCTCAACAGAATCAGTTGTTCACGATTTAGAAATTTAAACATAAACAAGTAACAGTCTGACGAATTCGCAGGTGATGTGCGCTGCTAGTTCTTGCAAACACAAAAAAACCTGTTCCTTTTGTTGGGAATTTAGCTTGAAGTTTCTGCACTTATTACCAAAAATGGACGTTACAATTTTTTTGGCAGAGCCTAAATCTAATAAGTGGATCGAATCTATGGGAAATTGTAATAGCATTTTTATTCCATTTTTTCTCAAATTGCTTATTTGTCCAAATAATATGCCAAGTGATATGTGCTGTGTGTCCTGTTTTTAAATTTTCATCTGTCCCTTTTTACCTTTCACTGATTGGTATGTTACTTTATTATTTAGGTAAGTCCATACTTGCCTACATTTGGAGCAACCATGAAAAGTTTGATGATATCAAGTCCCTGTTATAATAGCTCTCGCAAGTGCATTGCAACAGAACTATCTTATTTTTACATCACGTCTTCCGTTGACGATCAGAAATTTCGGAAAGATATTCATCTGCACTGGCTGGTTTTTATTAGGTACCTATAAAGATACCTATAAGAAATAGGGGCGTGCGTTCAAGGGTTAGAAGATTTAAATATAGGTAGATCATCTATTCCTATATCAAGTAATATGACATCTGTACCGAGATTCAGCTAATTTGTGAGTGATTCACTTCAGTCACTTCTTTCACTCACTTCATTCACTCACTTTTGAAAATAAAATGATTCCTTTAAAAAAGTGAAGTGAGTATTTTCGAATATTAACTTCGAATGTCATTTTCACAGCTTTTTGGCTTTTTTATGTGTGAAAATGAACACGGCTGCGAAATATTGTCCTCTAAAAATTTTATGCAGATAATAAGGAGGAATATAATATTTATAACATATTCTAAGAATTTAATTTTTCAGCTCTTTTCTCCCGTATATTGGGGTCCCTGTGCACTAACAAGCATCCCCTCTAATACATTATAACTTTATTGTAGTCCATCAATTAGAACTTTCTAGTATGCAAATGGTTAGTTACAATTTATTAGTGATAATTAATTACTATACGTACTTACCATCCCAACTCACAGCAAAATTGAAGGTGAGTGAAGTGAGTGAGTGAATTTTTTAGCAGAATCAAATTTGCAGAAAAGTGACTCACTTCACTCACTTTTTGCCAATTTCGACGTAGCTGAATCTCGGTCCTGGTATTTCTTGATTACATTTTTCAAATATTCGCTTCAAACCACGTTCAAGGCCATAATGCAAGTACTCACCAGGATTCAAAGTTTTTGTCTTCATAACTTGCCTTGGAGTTTGTAGCAACGTATACGCGAATTAGCGGGTAGTTCGATTCCACTATTTTTCAATATTTTTAAAATTCCATCAAGTGCAGTGTGAGAAATATTAAATTTTACAGTCCAAGTGCGAAGCTTTTCTGCTGTGTTATCACACATTAAAAATTGCCTCAAATTTGTTACATTATAGCTATCGCTATGTGGAGAATCGTCATAATTTAAAGCAATTCTATCACTTTTAATTGTTTCGCTAGAATCTGAGTTATAAGGGAGACTAAATTCGCATCATATAATTCATAATTAGAAGTACAAATACAGTCCGAAACACTTGAATTATCGTCAGTTTTATTTAATTTTTCACGTTCATGACTTTTCCTTATTTCAAATTCCGTTAAATCTCCCTTAATTAATCTTTTGAATTGGGGCGTGCTTATACTACAAATTTTTGTAGAACCCATTGTACTTACTTCACTTGAAATTTTTCCCAACCTTGGTATCAAAACTTTTATCACAAAACAAACAAAAGTTTAAGTATATTAACTACCGCTCTATTTATGTATATTTATCACAACTTGTATACACCTGCGTGAAGTGGATAATGGTGAAATCGTCACTAAACTGCAGAAATGAATTTCTCACTCAATGTATAAATGAAAAAATATAGGTATAATGTAGGTATGTTCCATCTCTGTATGAGAGAAACACTTTTTTTTTTACTGCACTATCAGTTGCCAACATTTTGATACCTGTGAAGAAGTCCTAAGGGAATAAATCGAGTTGAGTTTGTAAGCGGATATTTAATAGAAGTTAAGCAAAGGAAAATGGTTAATTGTACAGTAAAAGGTTGCAAAAAACGAAAAAAAAAAAATGTTTTCTCATACATTTCCTTGGAAATTTGGAAACTAGCGACGTTGTGCTCAGATGGAACATGCCTGCAATGTGTTTTTATAAATGTAAACCCGATCTTCAACGAAGATTGGTTTGGTTCTTTGGCTTGCATTTATTAATTTATTTGTTTTGTAAAATCAGACGATAGCATACAGATTAGATCCATTGATATAACTACCGGAAAATGATAATCTAAGTAACACAAAATTAAGAAGAAAAAACTATAAAGTAAGCTCTAATTAATTAATTAATATCGGTATAAATAAAGGAAGTTTAAAGGATTCAAAAATACCAATAATGCAAAATAATAAAAATAAAAGAAAAGAAAAAAAGCCATTCCCCTAATTCGTGTTGCAATTATTTTACTAAAAAAATAAAATCGCATGGAATTTAACTTTCTAAATAATTTGTGTTGCAATTATTCTGATAAGAGAATATTATCAAATAGAACATAACTTTCTAAATAATTAGTGTCGCAATTAATAGAACTTAACTTTCAAAATTGTAACGAAACACAATACTTTTTCAATTTTAGAAAGGCTAACTTTTCGGAATTCTCCAGTAGACTTACATCTATTGACCTTAACACATTACTGTCTAGCTATAGGGTTGACGATGACGTTTCTAAATTTTACATAATTCTTTTCGATTTATTTTCCTCTAACGTTCCCCGCGAGCATCAGCACCTATCTAAAACATCTCCACCATGGTTCAATAAAGAACTGAAGTGTCTTATAAATAGAAAGAATAAATTGTGGGAAAGTTATATGGGGGATAAGTCACAACAACTTCGTCACATCATATAACGAGTTCAGACAACATTCCTCTACACGTTTTTTTCATTTTTTTTCTTTTTTCTATTTTTCCATTTGTTTCTCAAGTCAATCAATTTCGCTATTTGGGACATGTTGATGAGTAAAAACAAGACTTGGAATTTGTCACCCAAAATCAAATGGGTTGTGTAATGAAATAACAAATAAAAAATTTTTTTTTAGCTTTTGTTAATACCAGAGAAAAGAAATGCCTTCATGAACAAATATAAGTTTGCCCCGGTAAAAAATCTTAAAGAGTAATCTCTAATTTTGTTACTTTATAATGAGTATGTTCAAAGTATGCGTACGAAATTATTTAGTGACCCACGTATCTTTTTTAAGTTTATTAATATGATGAAAATAACAGACAACTACTACAATACCATGAGGTACAAGGTTTCTGCTAGTGATAATTCGTCTAAAATTTGCGATAGGTTTGCTTCTCTTTTTGACAACGCCTTTGCCTAGTCAAGTTTTCTACCTCAAAATAGCAACTTCAGGCATATGAACGACTCCAATAACGTTTCTTTCACTATCCCTTCAATTTCAGAAGAGGATACACTTGATTACAACTGGTCCTGATGGCATCCCTCTGTTGTGATCTTCGAGTGAATGCTGCTATCATCAAGTATCGGGTTTAGTTGAGCAGATGTAACACACAGTAAAAGAACACTTCACTTAATCATTTTCAACTTTATTCACGTATTCATATCTTTCAATTATATATTTATATCCCGTGTATAATAACTATAATTTGATCTCTATCAATTATACATTTATATCTCGTGTATAATAACCATAATTTAATCTCTCGCCGAATCCAAAAAGACTGAACTCTTCAAGCATTTTCAGCCACCATGTCACCGCGCATTCCTCTGTTTTTTATTTATTTTTTATTTGATGAACCAGGTCACCGCTGTGACTAGCCGGAAGTCACCTGCATATTTCGCAGTAACACGCTTTCACAACAAACCCAATAATTCTGAGTTTGTTATGAAATGCGATACACTGCAACTTTTAACAGTGCCACCGTTTGGGCAAGACCTGTTTGCATTTATTGTGTAAGATCTTGCTTTTCGCCACACAACAATGACCTAGTCAAGAAGCGATGTCAACCAATTCTTGTTTCATACAGATTAATTGATTTATTTATTTTGACAACAAGAATTGATTGATCTTCTATTCACAACATTCCTCCCCCTTTATGAAGTCGGAATCGAGGAGTTAACGAGATGACGTGGAAGTATGAAACCGCTATTACTGAAGGCAGTCTTTGGTTACATAATTAAACTTTTTGTTTTTTTTAAAAATATTTTAAAGAAACGAAAGTCTTAAAGCTAAGTGTATAAGTATGTATACCTACTTTAAATTAACAAATTAAAGGCTAAGTAACATTATAATTATTACGTAACACAATTACAATCCTAATAATATTTTCATATGCCCCTTTGTTTTTTGAACATTTTCTTTTTCAGAACAAAATTAAACATACATTTTGCTGTTGTTAAGTAAAACAGTAACTAAACTTCTCTAAGTTAATATATATATATATATATATGTATATATTTTTGTTTTATTATAGATAAAACAGACATATGTATACTAATTTTTTTTTTTTTTTTAAATAAATATATAAATAAAGGTAATTTAATGCAACACTATTTTTTTTTTTTTACATCAACTATCAACTAACATAATATACGTATATAAGAAGTATATTTTATCTACTTTTCTTTGTTGTCTCATTTTTATGTCATATATGTACATACTTCATTAGCTATTTTTAGTTTTTGTAGGCAGCGCGAGAAGTAAGGTCTAGAATGTTTGTTTTCTAAAGCTTATATATATATGTATATATACATATACTTATCCCACGTAATTATCTTTTTTTTTTAAATTTCTTTGGATCCAGTTATTAAACCTCATATACGATTGGCTTTATTTGGTTTGTATTCACAGAACATTTGGGCGATTTTTCGGTAGGAAGTTCTATGGGTGTTGGGATTGGTTCTATCTTTGTGGGTACATCTGCCGTTTTTATTTCAGGCAATTTAGTTGATCTTATTGTTTCGTTCGGGGCTTTACCTTTACTTTGAAAAGTAGGGTGCAAGATTACGAGATTGGATCGCGCTAAGGTGGGTTCTTCCCTCTTCAATCTTCGTAAGCATTTTAGGATTATGCATCCGAGAATGATTGTGACAAGAATTGCGATTATTCCAGTATTGGTGTGCGTTTGGATTTGCACTCTCTGTCTTTCCCTTCTTGTCTTCACCAGATCTATTTCCTTTTCCAAATCTTGTAAATCTTGACTTTCGTTAAAAAGTGCTAAATTATGATTTCCGTGGGTGTTTACTTTTAAACTCACATTACTTTTAGCATCTTGTTTTTGATAGAGATCGGGGTCTATCAATATTTTAGGTACGTTGAAAGGATCGGGTTGGTGTATCGCCGAGTAGTGGCTGAAACTAGTTTCAAATGGTATTTCGTGTTCCGCTAGAGTGTAAGTACAGGGTTGTTTGAGAGAAAGAATTCCAGTTCCGTTCAGCGTTATTTGGCCAAAGTGATTGCTGCAATTCGTAAGCAATATACTTGTTTGAGGGAATACAAACAACCAAGTGTTCTGCCTTACCATTTTTGTAAGTACATTAGGGGTGTTCCCTATGATTCTGTGTCCACAAAGGGCCGGTTCAGATAAGGGATTATTGAACAGGTTCGCAATACAGTTTGATCTGTTGACTGTTAATCTTTTGGGTTGTGACTGGAAACAGATGTGTAGGGCACCCTTGGTGGAGGTGGATTTTTTACAGTGTTCTTTGAAGTCTCTATCTGACATTTCTATATATTGATGAGCTTGGGTGTTATTTAGGAAGTAATCCGATTCAATTTCAAGAATTGCCGACGTTTCGGTTGTAAAGGAAGTGGGAAGTATGTAGATCTTATTAATGTTTTCGGGGAGTGGTAGAAGTATCCTAATAAATTGCTTATTTTTCACCAGTATGGAGTCAGTCCGGACTATTTGATTCATAATTTTAAAGTCTACGAGGATATTGGTCAGCCCTTTTTGACTTAGCTCTGTGTATGTTTCCGCTATATCTCTTGCCGATAATATGAGGGGATGCAGTGTGTGTTGGTGTAAAGCATTTATTATTGTAAATTCATTTGTTATTCTTTGGTATATTTGTTGAAGTTGGTGTAATATGTAGATTATCATTGCATTGATGTCTGTCTTAATGTGTACATTTCTTATTTCAGTTTTCGTTATTTTGGTGTAGTTTATAAAACTATCCACCAGTTTATTAAATCGTTCCCCTAAATTTTCTTGTTCTATGGTTAGATTCGCGAAAGCATGATGAACTTCATTGAAATTAGATTTTACAATACTTATTTGCTTTTCCATTAAATGAACATTTTCGGAGCTTTGTTTGTCTAAATTATCTAACTTGGTATATATCTCCTGAGCGTCCCTATCGTCCATAGTTCCAAACAGAAATTTACTGGCCCTACCTACTATGTCAGCTAAAGCTCGCTTTTCCCTGGTTTGCATATACAAGTTTATGTCCCATAATCTATTTTTAATCTTTCTTACTTGCTTGGTTAATTTTTCGTCCCAGACACGACACGATTCTACTTCTACAACGGTTTCTAGCTGTTTGCAAAGATCTTTCATTGTTGTCTCGCACTTTTCGATGAATCCCAAGGCTTCGGTTTCCTGAATCATCCGAATCTGCGTGTAAATGGTCCAAGTTTGAGAATATAGGTATGTTGGTGTCAGAGGTTCGAATACCACGCTAGTGGGCTGGAGTGAGGTCACGTCCACTTGTGCGGTTATTCCAGATATCAGTATGATTATGAACAACCACAGCAGCATCATCTGTAGATAATAATAATTTTAGTTAACGGTCCTCAGTATCAATATTTTTGTTTGTTTGTTTGTTTGTTTAGGCTAAAATAATTTTAGTCTATTATTGTGGACTCTTCTTAATTTTCGCCCAATTTGCAGGGTACAGTTTACTTCGCTATCTATTCTTTTGATTTCATACGGTCCTGTCTAGTTTGGCGATAGTTTGTGTTTTTTACTGGGATTTCTTAGCAGAACTTGGTCACCTACATGAAATTTAACTATTTTTGCATTCCTGTCGTAATATTGTTTGGACTTTACTTTGCTCTTAAGTAGTTCTTCCCTAACATTTTGGTGGAGCGCTTGCATTCTCCTTTTCCTCTGGCACACGTAATCATCGTAATTGTATAGAGGTTCGGGGTTCCTTTTGAGATTATTAGGGGGTGGGTCATAGAAACCCCATAGCGCTTCCATTGGAGTATGCTTACCCCCAACATATGGTGCATGGTTACGTACATGGACTGCTTCTTTAAGCCATTATTGGTCCCACTCTGTAATGTTTTCATCCACTATGTTTTTTAAGTATTCAATCAAAGGCCCGTGTACTCTTTCCAGTGCTCCGTTTGCCTGAGGATGATATGCAGTTGTCTGAAGTTTCCTAACCCTAAATAGCCTGCATAGCCGCTTGAATAGATCGCTAGTAAAGTTTGCACCCTGATCGGTAACTACTGCTTTTGGGATCTTATATTTCAACATCAGCTTGTAGAATCCATTGGCTACAGTAGATGCTTCTCCGTTTAGCAGTGGCACGCAGTCAAATATTCGGGTTGTGTCATACAAAAGTGTGAGAATGTATTTATGGCCATTCTGAGTTTCTGGCAAAGGACCTACAATATCGATATGTACTTTGTCAAAGGGTTTCTCGGCGACAGAACTAATTACCATAGGCATTTTTGTATTTTTACTACGTTTATTACTACTACATTTAACACATTGCTTAATAAACTTATGAATATCCCTTAACATACCTTTCCATTTGTAGCTTTTTCTTATACGTTTATATGTTTTATAAATTCCCAGATGTCCTCCTAGTGGTGCATTATGGTAATCACGAAGAATGGTAGTAATATCATTCCGGTTACCTAAAATTAGCACATTTTCTTCTTCTATCGACTCTGTTGAACTAATGGAATTAGTCTCGTTCATTCACAGTTTCCTTTTTAGGGGTTGTGGGAAGTATATCTTCAATTTGGGTTACATTATTATTAGCTTTAGACCTAGGTCTAGTTACTGCGAGACATAATTTCTTGTCTTTTTCACTAGTCTCCGAGTCTATTCCACGATGGACTTGCGCTCTTGTAATTATTTTAGTGTTATTAAGTTCTTCGGTTTCGTTATACGCGCTATCTCTATCATTTGTTCCTTTAATAACGTTGTTGTTCACAGGTTGCTCACTATTATCGCTGGGTATTCTGCTTAATGCATCTGCGTTCTTATTGTATCTCCACGGTTTATATTCGATATTATACTCATACTCTGAGAGCTTATGATGGAATCGGAATAGTCGGGAGGTCGGATCTTTAGTATTAAAGATTCCTTTTAGCGGCTTGTGATCTGTATAGATTGTAAATTTTCGTCCATATAAATAGCATCGAAAGTTTCTTGTTGCCCAAACTATTGCTAATAGCTCTTTTTCAGTGGTGGAATAATTCCGTTCCGCTTTATTCAATGTCCTACTTGCGTATGCAATAGGTTGGTCCTGGCCAATCTCACCCTGAGATAAAACAGCACCAAGTGCCTCTCCACTAGCATCTGTGGTTAACATAAATGGTTTGTCAAACTCTGGGTATATTAATAAAGGTGGAGTAATTAATGCCTTTTTTAGTTCTGTAAAGGCCTTTTCGCACTCCTCCGACCATTTGAAGGAACTATTTTTGCGTAAGAGTTTATTAACTGGCTCTGCAATTTTAGAAAAATTGGGTATAAACTTTCGGTAATAATTTGCTAATCCCAGGAACGACTGAACTTGTCTCACTGTTTTCGGCTTTGGAAAGTCTTTTACGCAACTAACTTTAGAGGGATCTGCATTTATGTCCTAAGTAGATCACTTCTTTTCTTAGGAAATTACATTTTTCTATTTTCAGTTTTAGATTGTTCAATTTCAATCTTTCTAATACCTGTCGGAGCTTGTTGTTGTGGTTTAAAAGATTTCTTCCGTATATGACAATGTCGTCCAGGTACACGAAACACTTGAAACCTTGGAGCCCAGTTAAGACATGGTTCATCAATCGTTGAAATGTTGCTGGCGCCCTGTTCAGTCCAAACGGCATTCGTTTGAATTCAAAATGTCCATGTGGAGTACTAAAGGCTGTTTTAGATTCATCCTTTTCCTCTACTAAGACTTGATGGTATCCACTAGCCAGATCTAAAGTAGTAAAATATCGGGAGTTCCCCAGTTGGTCGAATATATCTTCGATCCTAGGAAGTGAGAATGCATCTCCTATTGTAATAGAATTCAACTTCCGGAAATCGACAACAACAGCCATTGCTTTTCCCCATTTACTCATTCTTTCTTGGGAACAACAAGGAGGGGTGAATTCCATGGACTATTGCTCGGAGTTACAATGTCATTTCTTAACATTTCCTCCACCTGGTCTCGTATTATGTTTTTTTGTACCTCTGGTAGTCTGTACATCTTCTGATTATTAGGCGAATGATCTTGCAGAATAGGGATTTCATGTTTAATAGAATTAGTACAGGTTAATTTATCTCCTGGTAATAAGAATATATCGTGGTACTCATGGCATATATCTAGCACCGCTTTTCTTTCTTCCTTGTTCAGGGTATCATCCCATAAAATTTTTTCGCACCAGCTCTAATTCTCGCATTAACTTTACTTTGTTCACTTGCTTTTATGCGCTTATTACCTTCTTGTTGTGGCGGCGTTGCAAGCTTACGCGTTATAGTTTTCGCACTAAAATCTTTTAAAGCAATAATGTCGTAATCTAAGATTGGTTTTATTTCCATATCTATAACATCTAAACTTTGTTCACTTTCATTAACATTAAGTAGAGCAACTGTTATTTTCTTATCTACAGACTTTGTCAGACAGTTTCCTATAAAGATACCTGGTTGCAATTCTTTTGAGAAGCACACAAATTCACCATCAATTTTTGTGGGGATTTTTACCAGTTTTTCTGAACGTGCAGGTATGTGGATTGCTTTCTTAGTCTCAAACCTTACGAGTCGCTTTCGACTGGCTTGTATGTTTTCGCTCGGTTTGGAAAAACATCCCTTAGTTACCTGATTCAGTAACTTCATCTCTTTGAGTGGCGCTGTATTTTGTGTAAGCGATTTTTTGCCAGGTTCTTCTTCCTGACTTATGATCGGTCTAACGCAGTCAGAACCCCTATGGAAACTACTATTTCGCTTCAATTTCTCTAAGCGAGCATGAGAACTGAGTGGTATTGAGAATGGCATCCTGTTCGTGTCTGTTATTGGAAATTCTAGTGTTCCTTTGGGGCATTAACATTGCAAGTCTTTGACAGGAAGTTATAGCCCAGTATCCCATCATATGGAACGTTATCCTCATCGCTGTCTTTGACCACATGGAATTCGCATGTCTGTGGATTCTTTAGTAAGAATTTTCCCTCACATGTTCCTGTCGTCTCGCCTTCCCCGAAGGCTCAATTGAGGTTTGTTTTATTCCTTTCGTTGATAGGAGTGTTCGATCGCAACGTAGATTTTTTTAAAAAGCTAACGTCAGCGCCTGTGTCCACTAAGAGTTCGACCGTGGATCTAGCTGCTATATCCAATGGCAATTTTACTGAACACTTTTCTTCAACGTCTTTTAGGCTTCCGCGGTGTCGACGCAAGCCTATTTTTAGTTTTCCGACTGGTTATTTGTTTGTTTACGTATTTTACTCTCCCACTCTTGTTTCGCTCTGCAATTATTTAACGTGTGCCCGTTTCTCTGACAAAACTCACATCTATCTGGAGTGTTTGCCGTAGTTACTACCTGTGAATTCGCTCTTTCATTGAATTGTATCGAATTTACTTGAGGTCTTTGGTTAAAGGGTTTTCTCCTGCAATTCTGCACGACGTGTCCATAGTTTTAGCAATTTGTGCAAAACCCTGACTTTTTTTTTTAAAGCATTCTGCGAATGTGTGATTGGTTCTATTACAGAAGCTGCACCTTACATTCGGATATCGTCTGTTATTCTCAAACCGGCTGGGAGCTGGGTTTCCCTGCCTCCATTGATATTGATTTCTTTGTTGTGGTTCAATGAAAGAACTCGGCATTTTGCGGGATGGGTTAGGGAACATTGAATAGCCGCTTGCAGCTATTGGATTCATTAAACCCATGCCTAAGGGATTATGAACTATTGACATTGCCTGTCTTTCAGCTTCCTCTAATTTTTGAGCCTTTTCAAGTACAGAGGTCAACTCATTACTTGTGTCCTGTAACAGAAACATTTTATGGGTGAGATTTATTATCCCTGTTTTGAATACATAAATCGCAGTCTCTGTTAACTCAGTTTGTACTGCTGTAGCAGCTTCACCATTATAACGTTGAGAAATTTGGGATAGACAGCTTTTGTATAACGCATGGACTTTATTTGCGAAATCTGTCACAATGTTTCGCCGGGCATCTGATATAGTACTCGAAGTTCATTTACCAAGGCTACATAGCTTTTTGTTTTTACCTGTTTGCTATGAATCTTGGTTTCTAACTCACTGAAATTCTCGAACTGTGTTCCCTCTAAGGAAGTAGCTGCTCTACCCCTAAAACGTGTGGGCAGTAGAGTTAAAAAGATAGGAATTTCTTCGGCAGTTAAGCAATTCATTACATATTTGCAACAATTGGTGAAACCGTTACCTCTGGTGCGAGGCTTGGGCCTATTTCCCCAGTTAAAATACATAGGTATACTATTGAAGATTAACTGGTTCACTTTTGAAATATCAACATTTGCCATGTTTGCGTCTTGTCGTATTGCCTCCGGTTGTTCCCGTAATTCTTCAGAACTGTAATGGTCACCCTGTTTTTCACCGTCTTTTCCTAATTCTGATAGGGATTTAGTTCGTCTCCGATACACTCGACCTGATCTCAATGGCATAGGAATTTCGGTATGACTTTGAGAGATTCCACTGGCACCTTTTTCGGTCGGTATTGTGTCTGTATCCTCTGAACTATCTGAACTATGGTTTGGACTGGTGTTGTCAAAACAGAAGGAGTTTATCTTTTTCTAATATCGCTTTTGAGCTGAGCTTAAGACGAAAAACGGGAATTCTCGTTTCGGCTTGACATCAAGGGGAGTCGAACTAGCTTCTGGTTCATTTGATGTATTGTTTAACATTCCACATTAAGAGTTCAGTTTACTATTGTATATTAGCGTATTTAAGTATATTTTGTTTTTTGTTTTTTTTTTTTTTGTTTTATTATTCTTCACTGGTGATTATCAAACCGTCCTACAATTCTACGTGCTTTAATTTACACGTTTATCGTGATAACAGTACTTTACTACTTTTAATCTTGGAGAGAAAACTGGAGTTAATATAAATTTTATATTGGAAGTTGGGATGGTTAATATTTAAATGTGTAGTAGTTTGGCCTTTTGTCTGGGCTGTATGTATCACTGTCCCATGTATGTGGTACTTAATTCAGGGGGTTAAAGGTAACGGGGAAAAACATATTCAACCACAAAGCTGAACAACACTCGTAATTCTGCAAAATTTAGGAATATTAAGAATAAAGGCCAAAAGTTAATAGTTTTCACTTTATTTTCTAATTAGATAGAATATGCACATATTTAAGAGTGAGATTGAAATCACCAAAAATTTCCTATTGGCTGGATAAAAGTTTTTTTCGGCTCATTATGCGGTATATCGTATAACCAGGTAAAGTAAATCGTGTGTACGTCAGATTGCTAGGGTGCATAATTAGGTACTTTATCGTTTGTGACAGAGAGAATAAGAACTAGACCCAAAGTATATAGCATAACAAAGACATAGTGGTTAGAATAACAGAAGTACTCTGTACGAGATGGATTCCACATAACGTTCACTTCGTGTAATAATTGAATGGCATATTTTTTTTTATATTTTAAATGCTTTTATGGAGACCTTTCTTCACGGTTTCAGTAATAGCAGAACACTTTTTTTTTTAAGTTACGCAATATTTTCTTATGTAATTTATACAACTATCTATTTTTACTACTGTGCGTGATTCATAAGGCAACAAAAAAAAATACATACATATTAGGTATATGCGAAATAACACGAAGAAAAAAAAACACTGTAATTTAACACCTTTACGCTCATCAAAACAAAACCAAACAAAAGCACATAAAAAATTTTAAACATAATTTTTTGTAATGCGACTACCCCCATTTCTTTTTATAATTAAAATTTAATGTTTTTCCACTTTTTTGTTTTCTGGAAACTTACTAAAATATATAATTCACTATGCTAAATTTTAACAGATTAAATATTATTCCCATTTCTGTGTTATTAGTCGTTTGCAAAAAAATTTGTTTGTAATAAAATTTTTCTTCCAAACCTCCTGCTTGAATCCAATTTTACATAGATCCTAGTATCCACTTACTTTTTTTTCTCTTGATGTTTTTTCTGTTAAAAACTCTTTCTGCTTTCACTTTACCCTATCTAGTCGATGTACGGGAAGAATAATATCTGGAACGTAAATTTGTTGTTGTTTTTTCTTTGTTTCTCTCTAGTCTCCACTGGATTCCTCGTTGAAGATCAGTCTCTAGGCAGATTGAATAGCACCCCAAAGTCAGACTCAACTCCGGGTTTAAGGATTATTGTTTCTTGTCCACACTATTCAATCCTACCGGCTGCGCCAAATAATGTTGTGATCTCCGAATGAATGCTGCTATCACCAAATATCGGGTTTAGTTGAGCAGATGTAACACACAGTAAAAGAACACTTAATCATTTTCAACTTTATTCACGTATTCATATCTTTCAATTATATATTTATATCCCGTGTATAATAACTATAATTTGATCTCTATCAATTATACATTTATATCTCGTGTATAATAACCATAATTTAATCTCTCTCCGAATCCAAAAAGACTGAACTCTTCAAGCATTTTCAGCCACCATGTCACCGCGCATTCCTCTGTTTTTTATTTATTTTTTATTTGATGAACCAGGTCACCGCTGTGACTAGCCGGAAGTCACCTGCATATTTCGCAGTAACACGCTTTCACAACAAACCCAATAATTCTGAGTTTGTTATGAAATGCGATACACTGCAACTTTTAACAGTGCCACCGTTTGGGCAAGACCTGTTTGCATTTATTGTGTAAGATCTTGCTTTTCGCCACACAACAATGACCTAGTCAAGAAGCGATGTCAACCAATTCTTGTTTCACACAGATTAATTGATTTATTTATTTTGACAACAAGAATTGATTGATCTTCTATTCACAACACCCCCTGCCTTCTTTAAGTCATGCTGCCTTGCAATGGCAGGTCTACTGAGAATTATTTGCCAAAATAGTTTGATAGAGGTCGTTTCACGCAGCGATGGAAAACTCTTTTATCATACCTATCCACAAAAAAGGTAGTAAAAATGAAATCTCTAACTATGGGCCTATTGCAAAATTATTTTGTATGCCCAAATTATTCGATTCTATCATTTACTGGTAGCTATCATCTTCCTGTAATAATTTGCTCTCTTCGAGCCAACTTGGGTTTATTTCGGTCAGGTGTACACACACTAACTTGTTGGAATTTTTCTCGGATACCATTGGAGGGTTGGCAAAAGGATATCAGACAGATTGTATTTATACAGACTTTAGTAAAGCCTTCGACAAGTTATCTTACTCCCTGATACTCTTTAAATGGAAAAGTATGGCTTTCCCCCAACATTTCTAAAATGGACGGAGTCTTATTTAGATAATAGAACATGCCAAATGTTTTTCCGTCATACCATCCCTAGAGTCGTGAAGGCTTCGTCTGGCCGTTCTTTTTTATTCTACCTATTGACGACATTGACTCTGTGGTGACGTACTGTAAAGTCTTGATTTTTGCTGACGATGTTAAGCTTTAATCTCAGATTAAAAATGTTAACGATTGTGAACAGGTTCAAGATGACCTTCAACCATTTTCACAATTGGTGCGAGAGCAATAATTTGGTACTCAATATCGACAAATGTGAGGTTAAAACTTTCCATAGGAATCAGACACCAATCACTTATCATTATGAGTTCTCGGGTACTTCGTTTCACCATGTGGACTCTGTCTCTAACTTGAGTGTCAAATGTGACCACAGATTGAAATACATCTCCCATATAAACTATATGGTATCAAAGAATAGTTCTATGCTGGGTTTTATAAAACGTTGATCCCGAGAGTTCCTGAATCCTACCATAACATTGAGTTTGTACACTTGCTTTGTGAGACCACTTGTTGTGCTTGGTTTATGTTTAGTTTAGCATTTTAATACTAACACCGACTACGTGATGAAACGCATGTATTTTTGATCGTTTATTTATTAAACGTGTCCATGCAGCGATCTTGTGTTAAGCTGGTTATGATAGTCAAATAAATAATTAGTGTTGGGGTTATTCTGATAAGAAAATATAATCGAATATAACCTAATTTTCTAAATAATTTATGTTGCAATTATCCTACTAAAAGAATATAATCGAATAGAATTTAACTTTCAAAATAATTTGTTTTGCAATTACTTCAATAAAAGAATAACATGAAATAGCTTAAGAAATGGTATAAAAAAAGCTTTAAGAAAGAAAAATATGTACCAATCAATAAGGAAGTGAGAATTGCTCTACGAGCGATTTAAAAAAATCCTGAAATTTTATTAATTGAGGCGGAAATTGATTCACTTTGAATTCAATTCTAGTTGTAATAGTTAGCCATCAGAAAATCTCTCGTCCAATCGATGTGTAATTTGCGGTCAGTCTCTTTTATAATTGCTTTTATTACTTACGCGCTTAGATTAAATGAGTCATGTTGACATTTCCTCTCAACGTAATGGAATCGTAAGAGGATTATCGAATATTTTTATAAAGTAAAGCAATGTGGTAATACCACGATGATGTTGAGTGAGCGAAAATCGAAAGAAAAAAATCGGGGCAGGCCCGACTGATTCGATTGTGAATATTGTTAAATGTACAGTTTACGATTTGTAACATTTAGGCAGAATATCGTCATTGCAAGATGTGTGTGTGCAGTTGCAATACGTATCATGGAGAACGACCGTGAGTGTATTGGATGATTTCTTCATCTGCCCTATACACATATATAGGTATCTATCTTCATTGAAATGAATGAAATTTGGGAGAACTAATATTTATGCTGCGTGCATCTTGGGTGAATTAATGTGTGATGATTTTGTTTTGTTTAGTGCGAAATGTCGGAATGCCTTAGTCTTAATATCGATTTGATTGTTCGAATTAGTTCGAATTTTCATTGATCACAAATGTCGAACATTCAATTACTCGAAAGGAGTATCAATCAGAAGTGGTTAGGTTCTTTTTTTTCCCTTAAAAAATACTGAAACGAACTTGCTCAGTGAAAGGAGAACGAATTGTCGAACCTTATATCTGCATGTATCTACCTACACAACTATACATAAAATATTGTGAGTAATAGGGAAAAGAAACGTAGTTTGTACCGAAATAAGTAGAGATACCTACCTGTGTATGCCATCCTGCCTTACTATATACGTACCATTAACTAAAAATTTTCAGAAACATTCACATCCTTGATAGTGCAGGCTACCTTATCCGCCATACGCTTCCAGCTAATTCAAGCCACTGCTCGTCTTACCACCACAACAAAAACGAGAGCTGACAATTATAAAACAACACATTTCGTCGTCATTACGACTTCCAGTAACCCAAGATTTCGTCTTAAAATTCTATAAAATGATGACAGTCGAAGCCAAAATTGCAAAAAGGCACTCGATATTCAGACTCAGAATACCATTTTTAACCCTTGAAGATTTTGAATTAGTCAAACTAGTGTGAGGAATGGTTCTGGGCTGCGGGAAAGCAAATGAGAAATAATAAAGAGTTAATAGGAAAAATACTTTATTCAATGTTTAAGTTCGACTAAACACGGCGGCGATTCTTAACTATATGGCGGCAGCAGTTCTTCTTCTTCTTCTTCTCTTGTTTTAATCTAGCGGCAGCGGTCGATGAACATCAAAACATTTGTTCACGGCGGTGGTTGCGGTTTCTATCGTATATTTTTATATAAGCGGTTGTTTACATACGCGTATGCGTGACAGCTCGGCGATCCTGACATACATCCGCCTCGGATGTATCCACGATTTGGTCTTCTTCTTCGCTCCAATCTTCCAACTCTGGTGACAGATGACACCACGGCTTAATTCGGTCTGATGTATAAATCGAAGAGAACTTGCGATTCTGTCGCAACAAGTCTGGAACGTCTTCAATTAGGTATCGGTCGTTACATAACACCTTCTTCACGAGATATGGCCCTTTAAATTTCGGTTAAAGCTTTCGCGACTCTCCTGAAGCACTAGGCATATTTTCAATTAATACGAAATCATTTGGTTTATACGTCTTGGGTCGTTTATGTTTTAGGTCGAAACGTCTCTTCCATTTTTCCCGTTCAACAGCAATATTGTGTGCGGCTTCACGTCGTATTGTACTCAAATCCTTTTCAGGTACTTCCTCGTCTTCGTGTAATGCCTGAATAAGTTCATTGCTCACGATGTCCAGCAACCGAAAATCGGAAATTATTTCATTGGCGCTAAACCCTGTCGTCGAGTTCTTTTGAGTGTTCAAGCTCCACTGCAAATCTCTCAACTTATCGTCCCAACTAGTTGTCGTGTCTATCGTAGTTTGCAGGAAATTGAGTATACTCTGGTTGATCCGCTCGATCTGGCCGTTTGCCCTTGGCGTTCGTACTGCAACTTTAGTATGTTTAATTCCGTTGTCAGAGCAATATTGACTAAACTGGCTGGATGTGAATGCAGTTCCTCGGTCGGTGATTATTCGATGTGGTAGTCCAAAATAAGATGTTAATTCGTTTATGGCGGTTATAACAGATTTTGTTTTTGTATCTCGAACGGCTTTAATGATTGCATACTTGCTGAAAGCGTCAGCTATGCCCAGAATGTAGAGATTTCCTTTACGACTTTTCGGGAAAGGTCCTAGGTGGTCCAAGTGTAGTACCCTTAAAGGCACGGGAATGATGTCTTCGTAATGTAATTCTCCTTCTGGTTTTCCCTTACAACCTTTATGGTAGCAGCAAGTGACGCAGGAAGCCAAATACTGTTTAGCATAATTTCGCATACGAGGGAACCAAAATTTTTCTGCACTCGCTGTATGGTCTTCTCTAGTCCAAAATGCTCATAATCGTCATGACAGAACTTTAGTACTCTCCATCGTACAGCTTTCGGTACCACTAACTTCGCAGTTTCTTCATTTGTCCGATATAATCTATTATTTCGTAGCATATATTCTTTTTTTATTTGTTCCCGCTGTTCCGAGTTTCTTTTCCCTCGTAGCACCTCCATGATGGTTAACAATTTACAGTCTTGTTGTTGCATTGTCATAATCCAATCCTCGTTAGAAATGTCAATTCTCATAATATTTTCCGTGACAATATTTGGTTCCTTTGGTGGCTCCACGGGGGCACGACTAAGAGCATCGGCGTGCACAAGTCGATTCGCGGATCGATGTATAATTTCAGCGTCATATTCCTGCACTTTCAAGAACCATCTGGCAATTCGAGGAATCATCGGTGTTTTATTTTTTATCGTTGTGATAGCGGAACAGTCAGTTATTATTCGAAACGGTTTTCCGAGGAGGTATATTTTAAATCGCTCGAGGGTTTCAACCACAGCTAGTACCTCCAGTTCGTAACTGTGGTAACGGCTCTCCGTATCTGTACACTGACGGCTAAAATAAGCGACCGGTTTCCACTCTTTCGTGCTATACTCTTACATCAGGATACCTGCTACACCTAAAGAACTAGCGTCCGTATGCACCTCGTGTCTTCTTTTAGGATCATATAATACAAGAACTGGTTCGTTACATAGACTATATTTCAATTTTTCAAACGAACTTCTCTGAGTATCTGTCCATTCAAAACGTTTTCCTTTCTCCTTCAGCAGCTGAGTAAGTGGTCGAGCAAGGGTTCCATAATCCTTAACAAATTTCCGGAAAAATCCCGTAAGACCAAGAAATCTTCGTATATCATGCACGTTTGTCGGCTCCGGAAAGTTCTTGATTGCTTCCGTTTTCTCAATTCCAGGGCTGATTCCATCTTTGTCAATCCTATGTCCAAGAAACTTGATGCGTTCGGCGAGAAACACACATTTATCCAAGCGTAGAGTTAACCCGGCTGCTCTCATTATTTTTAGGAATCTC
Organism: Dioctria rufipes; assembly: GCA_963924295.1. Classification (NCBI taxonomy): domain Eukaryota; kingdom Metazoa; phylum Arthropoda; class Insecta; order Diptera; family Asilidae; genus Dioctria; species Dioctria rufipes. Next base: position 116,701,552 of record OZ002744.1, read on the forward strand.
CCCAGTCGATCCAATCCCTGGTCGATGTCTCTGCTAGGTATATTTAAATCGTCCAAGTATGATATTACTTCACCTGAAGGCATTTGGTTTACGAGTTCCATAATAACTTTTTGAAATTCGTACGGTGCGTTAACTAAACCGAATGGCATAACATTATATTCGAATTGACCATCGTTGGTAATAAAGGCAGTATATTTCTTGCTTTCTTCCTCTATTGCAATATGGTGGTATCCTGACATCAGGTCAAGCGTTGTAAAGTACTGGTTTCCAGAAAGCATCGATAGTTGATCCTCAACAACCGGCATTAAAAATGGCTTCTTAACAGTAATGACATTTAGTTGACGATAATCGACGCAGAGCCTATCCTCTGTTCTGTCGTTCTGTTTTTTAACGAGAACTATTGGGAAGGCGTATGGCGATTGGCTTTTTCTTATAATATTATTTTCAAGTAGTTTCGAGGTAATATCACGCACAGCTTCTCGTTTTGCAAATGGTATTCTGTACGGCCTGCGATTGATTAAGACAGAGCTAGTCAATTCAATCTTCATTTCGGTTGACGTGCATTTTCCCAGCTCGGAGATATCTTCTGAGAAACAATCTGAAAATTCGGAAAGTATGTCGTAAAGTTTTTCCCTGTTTTCCGTTTCTAACTTTGTTCCAATATTTATATTACTAAATTTGCTGTTTTCAAAGAAGCAAACTCCCGATTCAATTACAACACGTTTCTCCTTTTGGCATAATATATCGGCTCCCAACAGGATACACTCTGTTAGTAAATGATCGTCTACTATGTATAGGTCGGTTTTAATCCGCTCGTAGTCCACTTCAATTTCGACAGATATTTTCTGAGTGCAATAGTACAGTCCTCCACCGAACCCTTTGAAAATGATTTTCGGACAAGCAATATATTTCACGGGTCAATGAAGCACAAGAGTTCGTGGCCACAAACTGTTATTTGTTTTGTAATTGTGTTTTTATTTTTATTCGTTTGTATTTGATGAATGCTTTCGTCTTGTTTCCGCTGTTGGTTTTTGACAGTCGTGTCCGTACAATTGTCGGTTGTGTGATTTGTCCTTAAGCATTTCTGACATCGCATCCTGCGTTGGGGCTTCGGGCAGTTAATTGATACGTGGACCCTTTCAAAGCAATTATAACAGAGTATACGGTCACTATCTCTTGCGGAAATTGTTCTGGTTTCCTTTGATTTCAAATTTTGATTATCTGGTCTCAAACCCGATGATCTCTGTGAAAATCCGAAACTTTTAATAGTGATGCTATTATTTTCGTATCGTAACATGGCCGCTAATAAATCGTTTGTGGTCCGAAATTCTATCCCAGCTATTGAATTCTGTAATGCAGAATTACTAACCCCATTTCGTATGTATTGTATTATGGCTGATTCGCTTACTCTTCCTTTTCGTCCCAGGAAACACATGCGATAATGGTAGCTTTCGATGGTTTCATCTACTCGTCTAATACTCCTACTTAATTCTGTGTGCACTTCCGCTTCATTTTTTTCAGAAGGAAATTCCAACGTAAGTGCATTAGCAAACTCTATCCATGTTCCGAATATATGGATGAGGCTATCGTTCCACAATTGGCTGTCCCTCTGAGGCGAGCTTGTACTGCAAATATCAACGTTCGTCCCATTGATAAACCTCAAGTAATTTATCTATTCTATTAACAAACTGAAACGCAGAAAGTGACAATTTAGATGTAGGATCAAACTCTGGTAGTATCTCCATAATTTCGCGTACATGTTGAAATGAATTATTTGTGGTAGTAAATCCGATAATAGGATGTTTGGCAAGTGGAGCTGCGATTTGAGTCTGTGTCGGTGATGTACCGTCCGTATTATAGAACGTGTCTATAACACCTTTCACGTTTTCCATTTGAGGTACAAGAATATTATTGACAGCATTATTTTCAATTTGTGTTGCTGTAGACGTGACAGCACTAGTCATGAACGAAACAGTTGCTGTAGTCGGCGTGAAGGGAGCAGCTGTCGCATCTAGTTGTTGCGACTGTGTTTTAGTCTCCGAGATTATTTTGTTCAGTCTTTCAATTTCGTCCATTAAATTGCTAATTTCTAATTGAGTATTAACGTCAGCACTTACCTCATTGTCGATGTTTATTTCGTCGTTGTCTAACTGTTCCAGCAAACGAGCTCGTAATTCCGCTTTCGTTCCTGACGTCTGCATCCCCTTTTCACGTAACTGTTCCCTTAGTTGAACAGCGTTCAGTTGATCAAGCTTCACAAAAACCATCGTGAACAAATTTTATTTCATTTTTAAATATTAGTTGTCCCATAAAGCAGACATGCAATGTTAAACACCGTATATATATGAAAGATCGTATGTTACACAAATTTTCCAAAAATGTTGGGTATATATCTGAATATAGCGCCTCGTATATAAAAAGAAATATGACAGCGGTAAATTTCCGACGAAAACAAATGAAGTCACTTTGTTATTTATTTACGAACGCTTGTATAACGTTATCGAACATTCCAAATTTATCGATATCGGCGTAATAATCGAGTCTGCAAATATCACCACTTCTGGTTGTCGGTAATCGAGGTTGTGTTTCGATAATCGATATTCAATATAGTTAAACAAGTAAATGAATGTATATAACCCACACACGTCCCGCTTACACTGGTATATGTGTCCCTATACGGAGATTTACAATTTTCCGGATTTTTCCCACTTTTACAAATTTTCTCACGCTTATCCCACTTCTGAAACTGTCAGGAATGGTTCTGGGCTGCGGGAAAGCAAATGAGAAATAATAAAGAGTTAATAGGAAAAATACTTTATTCAATGTTTAAGTTCGACTAAACACGGCGGCGATTCTTAACTATATGGCGGCAGCAGTTCTTCTTCTTCTCTTGTTTTAATCTAGCGGCAGCGGCCGATGAACATCAAAACGTTTGTTCACGGCGGTGGTTGCGGTTTCTATCGTATATTTTTATAGACACTAGTCGCTGTACTAGTATTGGTCAACCACACCTTCTCACTATTCATCAACCATCAACTTCATATTTGGTAATAAATTTGCATTGGGATCAATATCATACAATAACGGAACACTAACTTTATACTGCACCATCATTATTGAAGGTCAACAGCTTTGCAGCCAAAGACTCCCAATATATCGAAGAGCGTCAAACATCAGCACCTGTGAAGTCGATCTAATTAACCATCTGCCGCAATCGTCCTCCTTTCAAGCTTCAAAGGTTGGAGACACGGTCCTCACTGGATACAGTTGAATCATCCAAATGAATAAATTTATGCTTTACAGGCCAAAATCACATTTAAAGTAGTTTGTGGGAGCAACATCACACAAACAATTCTAGAGAAAACAGGAATTTTACAAATTCAAGGCAACTGCATAATCAAGAGGAACTGATAACGATACAGGGACGTAACATTTACCCATCAATTACACGGCTGTCTAACACTCCCTCCGGAAATTTAACGGATTTCATAACTACTCAACATTTTCCATCAGAAGATAACCAGACATATCATTATCATAAGCATAGTACAGAACTAGATACCATCAAAGAACAGATTAAACAACTATATAACGAATTACCACCTAAGACCCATCTTCAATCACATGATGTTGATCAATATACTATATCATATGTCGGTTTACTCTTCGTGGCAACGCTACATACAATTATCATTTGGAGAGCCAGAGAAACTATTTTTCAATAAATCAACAAAATACCAAAGCCAGCACCTAGAAAATCAACCAGTAGATACGAGACAGATCTTAAAACGAGTCACTCAGAGTTTAGCGTAACCTTCTATGCCTAATACTGTATGGAATATTGAACTCAACGTTCAAGGCGAAGATAGCTGTTTAATATTATAATAATAGATTATTCACCTTCTTTTAGAAAACATAAAGGCATTTGCTGACAACACGTAAATTAACTTGCAAGCCAAGAGAAATACGGTGCCAGAAAAAGTAATTCGAATCAATAAATTGTGAATGCAGCAAATCATATGTCAGCAATGCATTTGCTTCACTTAATTTGTTTATATATTGTTTATTGACTTTAGCTGTAAGTAACATTATTAAGAACAGCATAAGCTTTGTATATAAATATCTTGCCAAATAAATTGAACCATCCAGTTGAATTCATAGTTCAAGGTGCTACATTTCATTACGTTTTGTTTGTATTATTATTGAGTGGTGATGTCTCAGTACAAGAACCGAATATAACGGCAACAAGCTTCAGATAATTTAAGCCGAGCATATAGGGGTAGGTCTTGGCTTACATTGTTTGTGCTGAAAAAATGTTTAAATTGAAATAATAAATAAAATGCAAGAAAGTGCGAGCAAAACAATGTCTTTTTAATGCAGATTCTGTTGTACTATCACGATAACTCGAGAACGCGTTCACTTAGAAAGCTGAAATTTTGTACACGGAGTTAAAAAGAAAAAGTAAAATTAAGTTCGAAAATGGGACAAATAAGGAAATTTCTTCGTCGGGTTGCCATACAAAAATTTCGGTTTCCAATATATATTTAGACACTGCCTGAAAACGCGTTGCGATAGAGGGCTGAAATTTGATACATGGTGTTTTTATAGTAACAACAAATCAAATCTCAAAAATAGACTAAATCAAACAACCAAGAAGGGGTGTTGCCATATGAAATGAATTCCCGTCTTAGACCAATTCAAGCTTTTTTTTTTGTTTAATTTAACTTTTTCCTAAATTTACTGATTTTGCAGCTTTTTTGCTCTGGTTTTCTCTTCTCTGCAGATCCAAAAATATCGTTCCATTCCAACCGCAGTTTTTAGTCTCCCTCTCGTGGCACTCGGTGTTTCACTTGGATGGATATGTGTTAAGAAGCCATTAGACAACCGAAATTTGGCTCGAGCAGCTACGCTGTTTGGTTAGGCATTTACTTATTTATTCGCTTGGTATTAACTTATTTATTCACTTATTTATATTCTTTGTTTACATTTTAGATAGTTAGTAATTATTTATTTGGGTTAGATTTCTTTCAAATAGTAACTTAAGCCTACTAATGTTCCCTTAGGGGATTCTTAAATGGCCCAATAATAGCTATAATTCTTGGGATCAAGACAATTATTTCTTCGTACCAATAAACGATTGTGTCAATGCCGCGCCCACGTTACAATGCAGGTTTCGTAAGCGTCATCATCACACTCTCATCTTCACTATGACGGATATCAACTTACTTGCTGTGTCGTTAGAAGAACCGCACACAGCCCCAAGAAGCTTGTTCACGATACACGTATCGTGAGCCTCATCTGCATCAGGATAAGTGAATTCTCATTAACAAATCGAAAACAAAGTGCACTTGATTTGCTAAGTGACCGACCGTCGCTCATCTAATGAACTATATTTAAAGTCCTGGCAGCCATTGATATATTTGATGATCTGGTTGACATTTGGGACATGTTAATTGTGTCTGACAAATAGCACCATGTAATGCTTTGACTGGCGGGAAAACTTCCTCAAACTAACTTTTGCTGCTTTTAATGCATCACAGCTTTTATTTAGAAATTTAAGCAATGCTGGTTTACTGGTAGGTGTCGAATTAAAGCTGCTGAACAAACTTTTAGCAAACATTTCAAATATGGGAATTTTTGAGATCCACTCAACAATTCATCGCCACTCTCTATAGCCACCCGAAAATGGAGTTATATTTAATTTACGAAGCCGTGTAACTCTGGGTTGAACTTGAGTTCAAAATTGTGCATAATTAATTGCTGTTGCAAAACTAAAAATTTATTCATTGTCGAACTGAGATCTTATTGCTCTAATAGGTTAGTTTGCCTTGGTTGTCCTACTGTTGATGCCCGAATAACACTAGCTTTCGCGTCAAGATATTTGTTCTCGTATTCTTCCAATTTAGAAGCTTGCCCATCATACAGTAAAGGACTGTCTTCAATATGACAAAACTCCATCCACGCTTCTTCAAGATTTCGACTACGATCGGTTATTTCTTCAAGACGAGTGTCATTAGACCCTCCGCAAAACTATTAACAGATTTAATGGTCCCCGTTTTTGAATCAGAAATGTTTTATTCTCTTCAGACATTTTGCACAGAAATTTTCAAAAATATTCAAATTAATTAACTTTTGACTATTGAAAATCTTTCAAATAAATCCAATACCTGAGAGGTCAGTGAAAATCTCGGCGTGTTGATAAGTTCTGTAATATACCGTTATCAAATGTCTAATAATTTAATTTCATAATTTACTAAAAATTCCCAAGATTAAATAATTTTTTTTTCCAGTTTATCGTTTGGTTTTCATAACACCCCAGTAGGCGTTCTATGCTGATTCTGGGACACCGTTTTCCTGCCCTTGTGCCCACACGCAGCAGCAATGCTCCGGTTTGAGATACGAGATCACTTTGGGGATACGAGATCACTTTTAACACTCTCCAGCATAGGGAAATAGCATAGGATTTCGATTTTTTTTTCTGGAGTTCGATTATTTTTCATCTCGAGTTTTGGGGATACAAGATCACTTTGGGGATACGAGATCGCTTTTAGCACTCTCCAGCATAGGATTTCGATTTTGTTACAGGAGTTCGCTTATTTTTCATATCAGACTCGTAGCGTCTAAGTTGACATCAACATTGTCCATCGCAAATTTTGGGGATAGGAGATCAATTTTGAGATAGCAGATCATTTTGGGGATACGAGATCACTTTTAGCACTCTCCAGCATAGGAAAATAGCGTTTCGATTTTGTTTTTGGAGCTCACTTATTTTTCATCACGAGTTTGGGGATACGAGATCACTTTGGGGATACGAAATCACTTTCAGTTCTGTCCAGCAGCATAGGGAAATAGCATAGGTTTTCGATTTTGTTTTTGGAGTTCACTTATTTTTCATCCCGTAGATCGTAGCTCTAAATATTTTTGAAGGAGTGGGAACTTTTATTGGTGGAGGTTGCTGGTTAAGTTTGATCTGGTCTTGGAGGCTACAATTTCACCTTGACGTGCCCCCTCCTGTGTCTGGGCACTGGAGATTGGCAGAAAGGCTTAGTGGCAATGTCTGATACTATGACTAGGATTGTCTGGGTTGTGTTGGACTGGGCTAAGTTACCTGTATCAAGGCTTGAGTAGAATGTGTGCGGCTTATGTATATTAAGTAATGATATGAAATACCCTATGCGAATTTATATCGAGGCTATATACTTCCAGCTTGAGTTTGGTGTTAGTTCTTCACTTTAGTATGAGTGCCTGTGGTATGGTGGGCTGGGCTACTCGGTGGCTGAAGAAACGTTACCTAAGTTGTGGGTGGATGTGTGAAGCTCTGTATTTATGAAGATAATAGATGTGAAATTCCCTAAGCAAATTAGTATAATTAGTTAACCCTAGCATATTTTTGTTCATGCCAATAGTATTAGTACTAGGGGGTAAAATTTTCATCAGAAGTCCTTACGGGCTATGTTTCGAGATATTAACGATCTTACCTTCTCAGGTGTAATTAATATTAGTAGTTGAAAAACAAAAACAAACAAGATTTATTAAAGATTTGATGATCTTAATCTGTAGGTGCGTTTTATAAACATTGCGCCATGTGATGATAATTCTCCAAGTCCATAGTGTAGATCGTGGTGGGTATTGAGAATGGGTACTGTAAGTTGTGCATTAAGTTAAAAGTTTTGATGGATGGTATTTGGTATTTGTCTTCTCGAAATGGTGTTTTACGAGTATAAGGAATGAAATGTTGTTGTACGAGTGTAAGGAAGCAACAAAAAAAGTTCATAATTCTTCAAGTTCTATAATGAAGACCGCGATGTTGAGAGTGCGTATTCCAAATGATAAAATTCTAATAGGATATGGAAGTATTATTTATTCATATTTAAATCTTGCCATGAAATTATTAGGTTGGGAGTGGATTAAAATAAAAGTTTTGATGAAAGAAGATGGTGTTATAATAATATAGTATAATATGTTGTCTTAGATGAGTACTTGAGAGTTGTGAGTAGTATGCGGAATATGTTGTAGATGAGTAGTGAAAGTTTAAAATGTAAGATTCCTTTACTGAAAAACAACAACAACTGTAAATAATATATAGCAAATCACTTTTTCACACCATATTTATTCACAACAAATTCATTATTTATTTTGATATCTAAAGTTATAAACTTGTGTTTCACATCCAAAAATAAATTGGTTACAATATAACTGAAGTTACATACATCCTATTTTGGAACGAAAGCGATCCAGAGCAAATCTCTCCCATGATCCTTTTCTGCGTTAGGCTATGAGAGTTCGGCAGCAAAATCCCGTGTTATTTCTTATGTAGGCCCAAATTTACTTTTGCAACTATCTCGCTCTAACACATCATCAGTCTTGCTCTAACACATTAGGAAGCTTTAGTGAATACCATAGTTTGAAACCATCTCACTCTCCCACAACATCTGCTTCTTTCAAATACAAATGTTTGAGGTGGACATGGTGATATACTTGCCAGCTGTGTGTTGTATACCTGAAATGAGTTAAAAATGATAACTATAATTAATAATTATCATTGGAAAAATATTGGAAAATATTTAATTTTCATAAATAGAAATAAGCTAATCACGCTCAAAACATGGTTAGCTTATCTAACTACAACGCGAAGAAATTGCCATCAGTAATTTCTTCAAATTCCTTTGCAACAAATAATAAGAATATTCCCACAAAACGACTTGGGAAAAATAAAAGTTTTAAATTACATCCCAAGTCGTTTCAATAGAAAAAAGCTCCACGACAAATCTTACCTTCAGTAAGATTTGTCATAAATACCATATGTATTTGTCGTAAATACCATACATATCGGGCGCATGAAATTTTACGTCGGTGAAGACTGAAACAATCAAGTCTTCACCGAAAAGGTCCTTATCAGCAAATTGTCGCGAGCTGCATACATTGTGATCGCAAAAATGTATGCACGCTAGCAACACGATGTTTTGATATTTATGAAAATATAAAATTTCATTTCAACCATCGTCCGTCGCGATAATTCTGGGCATGTTTAAACATGTCCAGCGGCAACCACTTTTCTCAGGATAGGAATGCTAATAAAGCACTTTCCTATCCTGAACAACTAGACTTGCGATTACAAAATCCAAGTCAAGTTCAGTCAGTTTTAAAGTAGTCGGTTTTAAGATCAGTCTAGAGTAGATTGTGTTCCGGTTTGTTTTTGTTAGAAAAAAGGCTCTCGAGCGGTCATCAGTTTTTAAAACACAGTTAAGTGTATTAGATTAAACAAAAAGAACATGAAGATTTGTGAACAAGGTAGGATTAGAAATTATAAGAAGGAAAAGGTAAATTGTATATTAGTTCCACATAAAACAAAATAAATGGTGATCAGTGCAGCGAAGATTTGTGATTTTTTATTCAATACGGATACCAGTGAAATCATATATCCGCACCAAGGTAACCCCATGAAAAGGAGCAGGTTTGCCTGCATATAGTGGTTATCAGTGAGTACCCCTTATATAACATAATTGGCGCAGCTAGTAGGATAGTGGAAGCCTGCTTTCTAAAAGCAAAGTAGAAAGACATAAGAGCTTTAAAATCCGCTAACCTACGAACCGAAGGGTTTCCATTGACTAAGCCATTCAGGCCAAGTCACCCCCAACACTCATGTAGATACCATCTCTAGGCGCCTCTGCTCCAGGCGGGCAAGCGTTCACCCAACTTAGTGCAAAAGCACCACCGAGGGATACAAGTGAACAGTCTACAGAAGGAAGTGGAAAACCATCCAAAATCTCTCAGAAGGACGAGTATTAACCCAGTTCGAAGTAACCTAACAACCAGCTCGAAGTTCCCGGAATCAAATCATCAGCCATTTGAAGAACAACGATCCTGAGTTGAAGCGGAAATCGAAGACAGCTCATAAGCCCCCTTTTCAAGTAGATCCAGGTGAAGTTAAGACGGCCCAAGGCCCCCTAGCTGCATAAGTAAGCCGTAATCAACTGACCAAGGATTGAGAGGGAACTCGAAGGCGGTTAAAGAAACCCCCCTCTCAATCACAGAAATAGGGACTTAAGTAGGCAAGGAGCCCCCCTTTCACCAAACAGCGCTTGATATACCAGCCGACAAACCTGATCTACCTCAGTATGAAACAGACGCAGCAGCGAGGGAAAACTCTCCATCTTTAGCCGACGCGGGATCAGCCCCGGTGCCAATACACAACACCGCGGTGAAAGTACATCATCTGCTGCAGGAGAAAAATCTCCACAATTATCCCCAACAGGAACTCGACTTCGAAGCGGAACTGTTTTGCCAGGTCCGAATAGTCAAGTAAGTTTAGATAAGTTTTTAAATAAATTATACAAGAGAGCCCGGAATCTGATAAACTGACGATTACCCATTATAACGCATTAAATCACAAACTAAAAATAGAGCTCGAGGCCAGGCTTGCCAAGCTGAAAACCTTAAAGGAAAATACAATACAGTTCCGAAAGGAACTAGAACAGTTTTTCGAATCTCGGCGCTCACTCAATTTAGATTTAGAAAAGAGTAAGAGTGTTAGGATAAGTGAAAGTGCCGACAGTGATAGTGACGGTGAAGTGACTGAACCAACTCCCGGAGACCTGCTGACCGATTGGCTCGAAGAATCCTTAACGGAAATCAGCCCAGAAACAAGCCCAGTTAGTCCACCCAAATTTAAATTTCCACCCAATAGAATACACACAATGGTGGACTACGCTAAAGTAGCTAAGCTAACAGCTCAACTCGTCCCCTTATTTTCGGGTGAAAGTACCCCACAATTGGGATGAGAATTACAAACCTTCATCGGCTGCTGCAAACAAACCATGCAGTGCCTAAATGATGAAGAAAAAGTGGCTTTCATTCAGGTCCTACCTGCAAGACTCAGAGGTGACGCCTATCAATTATTCGCTTCAGACGTCCCTGCTTCATTTACTGAAGCAGAGGAACGTTTAAAAAGAACATACCTTGACCGTGAGACATACCAAGAATTAATGAATAAATTAATCACTATTATACAGAGCCCGTTAGAATCTCTCACTGTTTTCATTACAAGATTGAAACAGTTGTTGACGATTTGCAACGAGGAAGCGACACAGAAGTATGGAGCTGAGGCAGTCCCTGCTGTGAAAACACATCTGATGGATTTTGCCAAAAATGCTTTAAAAAGTGGAGTCACTAACCCACACCTGTGTCAGTATTTGCTCACGCAGGGAGAAGGTGATTTGAAATCACTCATACAGAAAGCCCTGGACGTGGAGAAGTTACAGCAAAGTGCTACATTCGTCCAGACTCCTCTGGTACAAGCTCCTCCAGTGGCTCCAGTAGACCCAGATTTACGGGTGTGAGCATTTTACCGAGCTCCTTATTATCAAATGCCATCAACACCTATGTTCGCGTCACCTCTAGCTCCAAGTCCAAATCTCATGCCAGAAGTCGGATACAGATGCACTGGTCCGTAACATCTCGTGCAATTTCTGCCAGCGAAAAGGTCACACATACATAGATTGCCTTAAGCGCAAAAATACCCCTTTATGCTCAAACTGCAAAATGTATGGACATGACGTCCGTGATTGCAGAAAAAGTCAACAGACCCAAAAATTTGCTCCTCCACGCCTCTCCAATAGACCTACACAAGAACAACACAACACAAAAAGTCCTCAAGTCTTCAACATAAGACTCAAATGCACCTTTTGTGGTCGCCGAGGACATGCAGACGAAGATTGCCGCCAGAAGAAGAAATGGGAAGCCCGGAGTCAGGGAAATGACATGCAGTCGACCCAAAACTCCCCGGCTCGACTATAAACCCAACTAAAAAATCAAAATGGTCACCTCAAGCGCCCGAATCCGGTGTCCCTACAGTGAAACTTCCACTGGACATAAGCCTTAACGGCCATACAAAACTAGTAGTGGACACTGGCGCTGAGGTTAGTATTATTAAGAAAAGAGCAATTAAAGACCTGAAAATAATTAATTTCCATGAGGCATGCACTTTACAGACCTCTTTTGGAAGCGGAAAGACATTGGGAAATTGCAAGTGCAACTTCAATTTTAAAAATAAAATTCCCTGCAAGTTTCAGGTGGTACAAAACTTGCAAGGTCTTTCCGATGACGGCCTATTAGGAAACGATTTCCTATCAAACAACTGTAATATTGAAGGCCCAAATAAAGCACTCAAGTTTCCTTGTACGGAAATAAATCCCGAAGAGCTTACTGTGCCCTTGTCATACAAAACGGACAAGCTGTATTGAGAAAAGCAGTTGAAGTGAGGTCACTTGCAGAAAATGTGAAACCTAAAGAGTTTGAGCTATCTACATGCGGTGTCTCCAAGGCACCTCAAAAGAGTAATGCTGGCTGCCAGGTTCAACAAGAGCCGAAGGAATGCGAAAAGAGCTGTCTGGGTGATCAAGAAACCAGCGAAATGAGGCAGCATCTGGTTACTTTAGAAGAACCAACATGCATACCTGCTAGGTCAAAAATGGTCACCACAATCCCGTTGAGAGTGAAGGAGGAAATGCTCTGTTTATCCAAAGAGATAGGCGATGGAGACTTTCTGGCCAACAGTTTACTCTCTACTGGGAAAGAAACAGTGCTAGTTCCAATACATTAACAATTTCCAAGTAGTCGTCAACATTTTATTATTACATCTGCTCCCTATACATGACGACGCCATCATCACAATAGCAGAAGCCACTGATACACAACACGTTCTCAAGCCGAAGGTAAGCAAGACTTCTTTCTCCAGAATACCTAGATATAAGTTACTAACATTTCCCAAGAGCCCTATACACAACGCATGCGAGGTCAGTAAGACCCGAGTAGAGGCAACAATGACTCCACCGCCCAATAAGATAAGTTATAAAAATTTTACATGGCCAAAGAGCCAAATCGGAGATACGAGCGTGCTCCAGAAGCCGACAAGCAAAATGCAGCTGACTCCTCCATCCAGTATACCTAGATGTAAGATAACCACAAAGATAGGGACCCCAAAAATAAGTGCGTGCGAGCTCAGCAAGACCAATTTAAAGGCAAAGTTGACCACACCACTTAGCAACATTAGTGTTAATAAACCACCTTGGCCCAAGAAGCCCATCAACAGTGCGTGCGAGCTCAGTAAGACCTATTTAAAGGCAAAGTTGACTCCACCACTTAATAAAATTAGTATTAAAAATAAAATGTGGCCCATCAGCCCTATAAAAGACGCGTGCGAGATCTGTAAGACCTCATTGAAGGTAAAGTTGGCTCCACCGTCAAGTAATATTAAGAGAATCAATTTTTCACGGCCAATAAGCCATAATACAAATGCGTGCGAGTACTCGGACCAATCGAAAGTACCTGTAAAACATGGTACTCCACCATTATAACTGCAGGAAGCCCATTCCCTGCCATCTAGTATTGTAAGTAAACCAGAAAGTAAGTACATAGCTACACAATATGAGAAAATAAACGCAAGCTTTTCGGAAAGTACAGCTATCTTATAACACGTTAGGTACTTATTTTCGGATCATGTAGATCCCAGGCATACTCCGCGAGTCAACAGGCTAGACCAAGAGCTCAGCCTAGACCCAAATCTAAACGTGGAAGAAAAAGCTTCGATATCTGAACTCTGTCCCGAGTACAATGATATATTTTATTTGAAAGGTGTCAGCTAACATATACAAAGTCTATCACCCATAATATCCTCTTAATACAAGATCAAGCACCCATAAACCAAAAGGCCTACAGATTACCAGAGACCCAGAAACAAGTAATAAATGAGCAATTAAGAGAAATGTTAGCCAACAGGATAGTACAAACTAGCAAAAGCCCTTGGAATTCACCCCTATTGGTAGTCCCCAAAAAGCCGGGACCCGATGGTGAAAAACGGTGGCGCGTCGTTGTCGATTTTCGTAAATTAAACTAAAAGACAATTGGCGTTCCATTTCCGCTACCCCGAATCGAGGATATTCTTGACCAACTAGGTCATGCCAGGTACTTCTCCATTCTCTATTTGGCCAACGGCTATCACCAAGTCTTAGTCGACAAAACAGATCGACAAAAGAGAGCTTTTAGCACTAATTACGGGCACTACGAATTTAGGCGTATGCCTTTCGGACTCCAAGGAGCTCCCGCTACATTCCAACGCCTCATGAACTTCGTTCTAATAGGCCTACAAGACCTCAAATGTTTCGTTTATCTTGACGACATCGTCATTTATGGTAAAAACCTAAATGACCACAACGATAAACTGAAAAAAGTCTTCGACAAATTGAGAGAAAACAACCTCAAACTGCAGCCAGAGAAATTCCAGTTTTTGAGACGAAAAGTTGTTTACCTAGGGCACAAATGCTCTAGCGAAGGTGCATTACCAGACCCCAGCAAAACGGCCTGCGTCCAAGTATTTCCTGTTGCTAGAACAGTAAGGCAAGTTCAGTCCTTTTTAGGACTTGCCAATTACTATAAGAAGTTCATTCCGGACTTCTCAAAAATCGTTCGTCCAATTACGAATTTACTCCTCAAGGACGAAAACTTCACTTGGACCAAGAAGCATTTCAAAGCATCAAAAATGCTCTAATTTCTCCACCACTTTTAATCTATCCAGATTTCTCTTAACCTTTCAATCTTACAACGTACACCAGCAACGAAGCATTAGGTGCTGTGCTTTCCCAAGGAGAAGTGGGAAAAGACCAACCTATCGCCTATGCAAGCCGAACGCTGAACAAAGCCGAGAGAAACTACTCCACTATTGAAAAGGAGTTATTGGCTATAATCTGGGCCAATAGGAATTTCCGCTACTACCTTCAAGGCCGGAAATTCACGGTCTCTCAAAGGTCTCTTTAATGTTAAAGGCCCGACTTCCCCTTTGGTGAAATTTCACCACAAATTATCAGAATTCGATTATACCATCGAATACTAACCAGGGAAATATAATACCATTGCGGAAGCATTAAGCCGCATTCCACAAGTATTAAACGAAGACAATGCAGGCAACACCTAACGGTACAAGCCCAAGTCCACCACACTATGGACTCTGATGTGTAGGAAAATATTTTCCCAAATATAAAGAAAACAGAGAAACCCGCTCATTGCTTCGCCGTGACCAGAGCTCAAAACCAGAGAGCTCAAGAGGCCAATACTGGCGTCAGCGGTGAAACACAGCCCACGGCAGCGGAAGATAACGAAAATGAACCCCCAGAGGCTGAAATACAACCCCCTGCTACGCTTGAACAAGATATAAGTCCAGTCAAGGCACCTGAGATAAACACGAGCCCCAAGTAAGTTCAAACGATCCTAAAGGATTATCACGACTCTCCTTTCGGCAGCCATCAGGGTGTCATTAAGACTTATAAAAGAATTAGACACAAGTATTGGTGGACACACATGCTTAGCGATATAAAAAAGTACATCAAAAAATGCCCTAACTGCAAAACAATGAAAGCATCTCCACAATTCAAGATGCCAATGGTAATAACGGACATCGCAGAACAACCTTTCGACAAGGTTTACCTCCACTAGAAGAGACCATATCAGGTAATAAATATATCTTAACTTTTCAAGATAATCTTACCAAATTTGTCGATTGTTATGCCATACCAAATGGAGAAGCAGCAACGGTGGCGCAAATCTTCTTCGATGATATTGTCACGCGTTATCGCATTCCAAAGAGAATAGTCACCGATCAGGGAACTAATTTCCTTAGTGAGCTATTCCAGAAGGTCTGCAAAATGCTAAAGGTAAAGAAGTTACAAACTTCAGCATACCATCCATAGTCAAATGGAGCACATAGACCTTTGATAGAATATCTGCGTACCATCATAGACGAGAATACCAAAACATGGGATCAATTCCTACGAACCGCTGCATTCGTGTACAATACCAGTGTACACGAGGGTAATAAATAAACCCCAATGCATTGCCTTGACGGCTTCACAGCGAATGTTCCACCTAATTTAAAACGGGATCCTGAACCCGTCTATAACCGTGAAAGTTATTACCATATGCTCAAATACAGACTACAAAACCATATGCCACGGCTCGTAAAAATCTCTTAGCCAGCAAACAACGCTCAAAGGCACATTACGACAAAACAGTCGGGCCACTCACTTTCCACCTAGGTGACAAAGTCCTCCTCAAAAGTGAAAGCCGAAAACACAAACTGTCTCAAATCTGGGTTGGCTCATATCTGGTAATCAATGTACCCAGTCCAACAAACACTACCATGAAAATAGGCAAGCGGCAGGTTGTCGTACACAACAACCGTTTGAGGCCCTATTATGACTAGTAAACTGGTACATATATCTTAAACAAATAAGTTAAGCCCATACTAAATTCCACCATTAAATTAAGATCTTCTAGTTTTACAGACAAGATCATCTAGTACGACTAATTGACTAACGAAGCCTATCCTTCATTTTCTACAGAACATGAAGCACATATTGGTGTTAATATGCTGTTTCCATCTGGCAATGGGACGAATACAAACGGAACCCTACACTTTAAGTCCCCTGATCAATACAGCAATACTGTATGAGGACTTAAGAAAATTACTAGTATACCACAATACATGGAATATACTAACGGAGATCAATCTAATGGAACTGGACAACCAAACGCTTATGGCAGAACAGGCGGAACACCTAGTGTATAGCTTATGCCTGAACCGCACTCAAACAGATCAGCTTTGCCTGGTTCAACAAAAACACGTTCTCTGTTAGAAAATATCAAGAGAAGAACAAGTGTCATTAGAGAAGTGGTCCCAAAATCAAGATCAACAAAATCTATCTTCGATGGAATAGGGAATGCAATGCACTACCTATTCGGGACCATGGACAGCACTAATGAACAGGAGGTATACAGTCGACTCGAGGAGATCGAAACAAATACAAAAGTACTAGACGACCTGGAAATACAACAAATCAGCGTTGTTAAAACCACTCTCCAGCAAATCCGAAAGCCATTGGCATCCCTGCAGGAAAGGCAGCGTCAAATAAATCTCCAGGTAAATAGAATGTACAATATCACTGATGATTTACTAATGAGACAATTCAGGCAGGAAATAATTTCAAGCCCGACCTTACAAATTTTCGAGATTAAGTACAGGCAGCAAGCCTTACTCGACATAATAATCTCCAGTAAAAATCACCAGTTGCATCCGCTAGTGGTGTCTCCCAAAAGTCTATTAGAGATATATCACAAGTCCCACGCTACGTGCGCTAATGAATGAAAGTTTTCTCCAGTAAAAAGAGTGGTTCAAAGCGGCATATAGAGAGCTGTATTGAACAGACTAAATCGCCGAGAGTATTATTGAAAGCCACCGTTCGAGCTGGAGAAATTACTCAGCGTGTAAGAAAAAGTGATTTTGTACAGTAAGAGGAAATAAAATCAGTATTCACAGACTGAATTAGAACTGGAATTATTGTAAATATAAACCACTCAGATCCTAAGCTATTTATACAGGATACTGGTGATTCATACAAAACCATTCAGGTGCTACTTTAGAGGAGATAAATATCAAGTGAGATTGGATTAGGATTTTACTGCTTACTCACAGCTCACATACAACTTCCGATACTCACCTCAGACAACATATTATACTACATTAATATCATAGCACCGCGTTCTTCTATCAAAGTAAACCATGTACCTGCCCCAATAGTATGAAGATAAAATTATCATATTCTTAACAGCTTCATGCGAACTAGTTTTTAGATATAGTAGTCAATAATATCTCATAGCAGCGTACACGGCGAGAAAAAATTTTAGAAGCAACAGCTTGTGTCGAATCTAAAATTTTCGGCTCTGATTCTGAGCCAACAAACAAATCTTGAAAGCTATAAAAATTTGTAATTTTTGTATCTAAAATTAGTTTGTTATTTTTACGTTCGCGTATTTATTAGATTTAACAATTAATGTTTGTAGATTTTAAAATCGTAATCCTTTAAATTTACTATTAGTTTTTAGAAGTTAATTACAAATTGTTGTAGCTTTAACCAATCAAACGTTGTAAATTTTACAATTATTTCTGGTAAATTCTACCCTCAAAATGTAATTTGTTGTAAATTTTACGGATCAAACGTTGTATATTTTACAATTCTTTCTTGTAAATTCTACGCGCAAAATGTAATTTCTGGTAAATTTTACGAATCAAACGTTGTAAATTTTACAACCCTTTCTTGTAAATTCTACTATCAATATGTAATTTGTTGTAAATTTTACGGATCATGCTAAAAACTTTACAATAGCAGCCCGTTGCCAAATTTACTATAGTAAATTTAATCCCTTTTGCCTATTTCATTGTGAATAGTGCAAATATGCTAAGAGGAATTGAACTCAAAACTTTTCTCATAAAAAGTGGAAGAACGGTAACATTCTGTTTTTACAAAAAAAAAAAAAAAAAAACATATCTATATAAAATATATATATATATTATTTTGCAGGATATATAATATAGAATCTTAAGATTTTTAATTTTGTCCACTAATAGAGACTATTCTTTAGGGAAAAGAAAGAAATATTAAAATGCGTACAAGAAAATATAAAATAATGACTTTTATTTTCAGAAAACTCTTATTATACAGCTTTGCATAGGTTTGTACATTGGTTATTTAACATATCAAAAGGAAAAGGCTTAGGAACGCCAATTTATTAGTACGAAAAAAATTAAATTTTCTTTTAACAGCTAGAGCTAATATAGAATAAATGAGAAATTAAAAGTGAGATATTCTAAAATATGTTTTGTTATCCAACATTTTATGCAAATTTATTGGAGGATACCGAAAATCTTCTACACAAGCAACATGAAATTCTGATAATTCTGTTTCTTCCTTACCAACTAAGTATGCATTTATGTGACTATTATATCCAACAACTTCATTTATTGAACAAATTGGCATCATTTTCTTCTTTATAAATAAATATAGCCTCAATTTTCAAAATTTGTTTAATGTCAGTATTTTCAATCAAATAATATCCATTTCTGTACCTTCGTCCCTTATAACGGACAGTCCTAACAACTAGAGAATGGCCTATATTTTCTCCAAAATTATTAAGTTTACTCACTACCTTATTGTAGAAGGGAAGGTCACAAATATGTGACTTAAGTAATTCTACTTCTGAATTAGGATCGAATATGTTTTGATCCGTAAAAAGAATGCTCGAAAATTTAAGACCAAATTTAATGGCTATAGAATATGGCAAATTTACTCTTGAAGTAATATTTTTGGCGTAAGCTTTAAGTTCTTGATGCTTACTCTCAAACCTAGAAGACCAGAGGTATTTAAGTGGCCCTGATTGTTTTATAATAGGTGAGTAATGAACTGTTAAATGAAACTTTGGTTTTAAACTTTCACCAAACAGTTGCATAAAAAGAGTGTTATGTTTTATTATTAATTCATCAAGGTGCTTTAGTAAGTCTTCTGTAAATATGGGAGAAAGAAGTATATCTAGCAACTGAGAAAGTTTGAGGAATAGATTCCACACTTCATCTTCTTCTGGTATCAGATCTCCTATCATTAATGGTAGAAAATGCACAAAGCACCAAATTTCACGAGCAGACATTTTTAAATTATTATTTTTTAAATGCTCCTGTTTAATTGGTAGTGAAATATTCCCGGATTCTATTTCTTCGTAATCAAAATTTTGTTTACGAGCATTAAGAAAATCTAATGAAAACAATTTCGAAGTTGTAATGTAAAAGAGAATAATTTGACATAAATCGTATTTGCAAATCCCAAGAAAAATATCGTGCATTATGTCGACGGAAAAATTTTAAACCGAGTGAAAATTTTCAAGATTATTTAAAAGACAGTTTTCAGTTATACCAGTTTCACTGAATTCATTTTTTTGTAAATCGCGTGCATAATTTTCTTTGTTTCTTAGAAAGTCGATATTTTCTTTCGGATTACATACAGCTTCTTTTTTGGACATTTTACAAAAGCGGCAGAAATAATTAGCACTAAAGGATTTTGAAAATCCTAGTAAAGAATTCAAACCAAGATTGTCACCAATAACTAGGCCCAAGATAAAATATACTCTAATATCACCAGCCTTTGTCAATATTATAAGTCCATCGGTTTCAAGTTTCTTAAATATTTTTACAAGCTCACTAATGCACGAATCATTTCCAAAGCATTTAACATGTTTCGATTTTATAATCATTGCCAGGAAAATTCTGTTTAAGTTCGAAAGACAGTAATCAGGAAGAGTAGGGAAACTACAGTAAAACCCCGACAAAGAGTTATTTCCTGCATGTGACCCCAAAGGATCATCAACATGGAAATCATCATTGTAAAGGAAAAAAAGTATAACAACTTTATCTCCATATTTTTCTGAAATGTGCCTCCAGCGTTCACCACTTAAAAAGTTACAATATTCTTCTCTAGATTGTTGAAACCTCATGTTTCTTAATACTGTTTCAAGCACAAAAGGAAGTTCGAAGAATTTTTTTATTTGAAATTCAATAGGCATCAACAGTCCTTTTGATATTATGGGATCTATTACAGTAATACCATTTTTAACAATCGGACCGATTTCATTATTAATAACGAAAGAAGTGGGATGCTCAAATATTTTTTTTTGTACCAGAAATTTTAAGAGTTTATATTCTGTATTGACCTTTTGTAGAAAATTGCGTACATGGCTCGCGGTCTTAGATTGTTGTGGAGGAATAATCTGAAGAAAAAGTTTTTCTAATAAGTTAATAATTTCCATTACTTGAAACCTTGAGAGATTAGCTTTCGATTCCAATGTAAACATAAATTTTAAAATTGCGTTCTCTTGTGCAGCATATTTTTTATTAATATGTTCATATGACTCGACATAACTGTCGCAGTTTTCTCTAGAAAATGTTTCTAAGCCGGAAATACTAGTTCCGTCATCATCTAGATCAGGTTCAAAAGAATTCGATTCAAGTACTAAAGGATGTTCTCTAGAAGATTTGCTTCAATAGTAGATCCTTTTTTACTGATAGTATTAAGGGTACTATGTTTTCTTATTGTATGTCTTTTAAAGGAATGCACCGACTGAAAACTTTGGAAACAATCCTCTACCCCACATTTATATGAATTAAATGGAACTTTTGATGCATGAAATGCATCAATATGAAGACAAAGTACAGATATATTATCGAATTCAATTTTACAAAAGTAGCATGGTAACATTTTGCTCATGTAATTTTATAAATTAATCAAATATGCAAATCTAAATTATGTGGAAATATAGAAAAAAAAATCTGGCCAATAAAAAAATTGCATTTTTCATGTTTATGAAAGTTGTAAATTGAATTTCCTTTGCAAAAGTTAAAGTTTTACTACCTAATCCTAAAAATACACTGCTTAATATATTGCACTATCGAGTATTACAATCTAGCTTACATTTAGCTAGAAGAGTCTACTTCTGACAATAAACTTGATACACTGGAAACAGGCTTATCGTACTTTGTTTATATTTTATAAA
Source organism: Dioctria rufipes (assembly GCA_963924295.1). Taxonomy (NCBI): domain Eukaryota; kingdom Metazoa; phylum Arthropoda; class Insecta; order Diptera; family Asilidae; genus Dioctria; species Dioctria rufipes. The sequence continues at coordinate 116,722,975 of OZ002744.1, forward strand.
AACATTTTTGTAAGAAGATCCATGTATTGAAGGACTCTCGAGGATAAGTGAGATTAAATACGTGGAAAACCTTGAAACATAAATCAACACCAGCTAAAATAGTTATTCGTGTATATAAAATATCATCAGCAGAAACAAAGAATTTTAATGGCTTCTGTTTTTCATCTATTAAAATAACAACTATTGCTTGTAATGTTGTTTGACGATGTTTGTTCTCAACTCTTAATTTACTCAATTCCTCGTGGATTTGCTTTTCCGTTTCAACGAATAAAAACATACCATTTATGGAGTCCTGAATGGAAGGTTTGCAATACGAGCTCCGCTCCTGATCCTTAAGCTTAACTTTTCCTCCCGGTGGAAGTAAGTGGTGAATACATCGCAAAATTTTTAAGTTTTTTAAATCTGTAATAAAAGTAATATTGCAAAATTGTTTTGGGATAATTATATCGTTTATTACCTTCAAAGTCATCATCTACGGGAAGTTCAGGAAGGCCTTTTTTCCCGCTTTGTTTTGCTATTTGAATTATTTTTAAACTCTTAGCATCCCAGTTTGACAACAAATTTAAGGATTGCTCTCCATATCTTGACTCAAAGTCTATTTCAATCTGAAATATTTTAATGAAAATTCATATCTTTTTATCACATTTTAACACAAAATTGATATCTTACCAATCTGTGACCATAAGAGTGCCTAAATAATGGCCATTGTCTTATTATTGTAGAAATAGTATCATCCTTACAAGCACCTATTTCGTTTTGTCTACGAGCTGCCGTATTTTTCCATTTTTCTTCCACTGTTGGCCATGGACTTTGATTATAAAATAACCAAGTCTTTTCTGAAGTATCCCCTTCTATGTCATCTGTCATTTAAAAAAAATTGTTAATTTGTGCAAATATATTATATCATTACCATTTTTATGTGATGTACAAGTTTTTCCAACCGGGCTTTTTTATAATCTTTATTTTTTCTTTCAACTAGACCTTGTCTCTAAGATTCCTTAAATAATTGTTATATTTATTGTACAAGGCGCCTCTAGGATGACTAAATTCTGTTCGTTCAATAAAGTATGATGTCTAAAAAATAACGTAAAATCTAATACCAACTTAGAACAAAGGGATTTCTAATTACCGTGTCTTCATTTGGGAAATTAGCCTTAATTTGATCCGCAATGTTTCCAAAATCGGTAGACCCCAAACTAATATTCTGTTTAACACAATAGTCGATGATCGCTGATATCACATTCTTCCTATGATATTCATTTAGATGTTTATGTGATGAATAATACGTAATTGCATGCTGTGCTCTGTAATCACTTTCTATAATATTATGAATATTCTAAAAGTTAACTGTAATAAGTAAGAAAATTTAAAATATAATTTCGAATAAAATTACTAAGCTTTGTAATGCCAGTGCCGCGGAGGGACTAGAAGTGTTTAGTCGAGATATTGCTGTAGAGCTATGAGAAAATGCCGGTAAAATTGAAGTTGGTATGATGAAGTTCCACTCTCCAAGTCTTTATTAAGCCAGTTACTAACTCCAGAACTTAGGGAAAGGGTTTCCGCAATTGAGACTGGAGTATAGCCCTATGTCAAAATTTAGTATAAAAAAATCTTCAAATATGGTTTAAAGTACCTCCTTAATTCTCCACTCAACTAATCTTCTTTTAAATTTACCGCGGATACCAATTAATGGAATTAGGCTATTTATATCATTTTCTGATATATGTATTAAAGACTCTTTATCCATACGATGCTCTGGGAGAAATAATAAATAAAAAGACAGTTGCTACACTTAGCGTTTAAATTTTACCTTGGAAAATTTAGTGAATACTGTTATACAAGTTCCACGATTTTAACAAATTTTCCAAATCGCAGTCAAAAGTAAGTAATTGCGAACTATGCCTGCAATCACTTGTTTTTCCCAATTCAACATCTCGTGTGCTTGAGTTAACTGCTTTAGGACTTCCTGACTGGATTGTTGGTACATTTGTTAAATTGTTAAAGTTGTCCAACAAAGTATAAGTAAACTCTTGAATTGGTACAAACATCGCAGATTCATGTCCATTATCTGGACTGTAATTATCGGCTGTGCTTTGTGTACCACCCATACTGTAAGATAACGAATTACACGCTAGTTAGTAATCCGTATTCTAACAATTAAGTAATTTCATTTATAATTTCATCGCTATTCACATCGTATACTGACATGAGCTTATATTAACTAGTTATCAATAAATTTTTTCTAGAATTCACATTTTGAAAGTAAATACAAAGTCAGTGTCATGAAAATCACTACAAAATACAAAAAAAAAAAAAATGGGAACAACTGGCGATAAATTTTTTAAAACTAAGATCTATATATATCAAGTACCTATAAATTTATATTTATGCACTTACACTAACAGATTACCTGAATTATACTGCACTTATAAAAACTGCACTTATAAAAACGGCACTTATAAAAACTGTACTTATAAAAAATACACTCAAAAACTCTTTTAAACTAGCACCGTGCTTTCACTTTGACTGCATCACAAACAATGGGAAAGCTAGAGCTAAATTATCAAAAAATCTCTTCCTAATGCACCAGAATTTGCAACAGACTGTAGAATTCACCGCTTTTATCTTAAAAGCAACAACTTGCTGTAGAATCTAACATACGGTTTCATTGAAAAAAAAAATGAAATTGTAAAATTTATGAATATAAGCATTTTCTACAGCGTAGAATTTTAAATTTGATTATGTACTGAGAACATGAAGAACCGTTATATTTTACAATTTAATTGTTAAAATTACTATTTAGGCAACCGTTCGATTTTACAATTAAGCACTTACATTAAAAGTTTTTCAATATATTTAATAGTTTTGGTTGTAGATCACGAAATTTTACTAGAAATCAAGCGATTTTTAGGATTTACAATTTCATTTTGTAAATTTTACAATATTTTTTCTCTCTGTGTAACTGCTTGATTTATAAATAACTCCGCTACCTACATATACTAACCAAGATCATATTATGAACATGAATTAACACGTTTTTATTTAGCCACCGAGTCAACTTAAAGAAAACATTCCTGCTGGAGGCTAAAAAGTTTAAACCTTAAGATTTAAAGGTAAACAAATAACACTATCCTCTTCCACGCTCTTCACTAAAGCTTTCATTTTTAATATAATGTCAAAAACCATCCAACAAAACTTTCAATTTAATCCACAACTTACAGCATCCACTCTCAACCTACACCATGGCCTTCACTATGGGCTTGAAGAATTATCATTTTTTTCTTCCTTCATACAACACTATTTGGATGATACTTTAGAGAGATAAATATGAAGCCACCTTGCTGATAAGGTTTTTATTCCTAACAGCTCCCAATCATCTAAGATAAGATATCATATTACATGTGAACTATGATATCGGGGTCAATCAAATCTCATAACAGCGTGACTGATTGAGAAATTTAATTGAAAATAAAAAACAATTCTTCACAAAATGTTAGGCTTTTCAATACAAACTCCTAGATACAAAAACCATTAATCGCTCAATTTGTCTGCTTTACTGGGCTGTATTTGTTTACGCAAGATTTCAAATTACCAGCCACCTGGCCACCTTTTCTAATGCTTTAATTACCATTACTTCTAATTATTTCGTGTGTCTTACCATCCCAAGCAGCCGTGATCTATTTTTACATATCGAATATCATAACATGGTCACTCTTGTTTATGAAAGACACCTACATACCACAACTTACGTTATAGTTGTTGTTGTTGTTTTTTCAGCAAAAGAAATTTTCAATTATAACTTGCACTACTCATCGAAGACATCATATACCACAGATTAATATCAGCTATTGTTGTTGTTCTCACCAAAAGAAATTGGCAATCTTACATTAAAAAACATAAATCTCTCAATTTGTTTACTTTACTCGGCTGCTGTGTGAATTTGTTCACATTATTCAACTGCGAATTTGCTTACTTTACTGGACTGTGCGAATTTGCTTATGCAAGAAATCAAATTAGAAGCATTCCACCTGAAGAGCACAATCAGACATTTACTAATTTCAATTACTTATCTAAGTGAACATATCTACTTAAATTCGCCCAAAGCAGCTTCGCCTGATCTATTCTGAGATATATCATCACATGGCGAAATTTTTATAAAACACACCTACAGATTATGATCATGAAATCTTTAATCAATCTTCTTGTTTTTGTTTTTCAGCTACTAATATTAATTACACCTGAGAAGGTAAGATCGTTAATATCTCGAATCATAGCCCGTAAGGATTTCTGATGAAAATTTTACCCCCTAGTACTAATACTATTGACATGAACAAAAATATGCTAGTGTTAGCTTGAATTAGTACTAATACTAATTATACTAATTTGCTAAGGGAATTTCATATCTATTATCTACATAAATACACAGCTGCACACATCCACCCACGACTTAGGTAACGTTTCTTCAGCCACCGGGTAGACCAGCTCAACATACCACAGGCACTCATACTAAAGTAAAAAACTAACACCAAACTCGTGCTGGACGTTTATAGCCTCGATATAAATTCGCATAGGGTATTTCATATCATTACTTAATATACATAAGCCGCACACATTCTACTCAAGCCTTGATACAGGTAACTTAGCCCAGGGGGCACCGCAAGGACAAATTGTAGCCTCCAAGACCAAATCAAAGTTACCCAATAAAAGTTCCCACACCTTCACGAATATTTAGAGCTACGACCTCCGAGATGAAAAATATCTCCAAAAACAAAATCGAAACCTATGCTATTTCCCTATGCTGGAAAGTACTGAAAGTGAACTCGTATCACCAAAATTTAAGACGAAAAATGTTGATATCAACTTAGGGGCTACGAGTCTGAGATGAAAAATAAGCAAACTCCTGAAACAAAATCGAAATCCTATGCTATTTGCCTATGCTGGAGAGGGATAAAACTGATCTCGTATCCCCAAAGTGATCTTGTATCCTCAACCGAAACATTTTTCTGCTGCGTGTGGGCACAATGATAGGAAAAACTGTGTCGCAGAATCCGCATAGAACAACTACTCACCCCAAAATGTTGTTTTATATAAATTAGTCGACTAAAAATGCTTAAATCATATGTTACCACTGCACTTACTACTTCAACAACTTTTTCTGTTTTTTAACTGCACTTCATGATATGATACATGCGCAGTTTATGTATGTAAAATAGATGTTTTTCTTTTCGCAAACAAAGTCTATAGTTGAAAGATAATTCAGCACTAAGGTACCCAGGATTTATTTAATTTAAATAAAAATCAGAACATATTTCAACGATCTTTATTATTTAATCTCTACACAATAAGTGATTCCACAAAATTTGTTTTTTGTTTCGATCTCACTACAAAAATCCTAAGCCTAGCGTTACTAATAACAATAGCGCTGAACAGAATGAAACTAATAAGCACTTTGTGTAATGTTTTAACTGACATACATAGTTGACTTCATGTCTAATAATTTAGAAACAATGGTGCAAAGACTTAAATATATGTACATACGTATAAATATACATAGCTGAACAAAATTAGTTTTTATTTGATTAGATATGAGTTTAATGACCGTTTTCTTTAAATTTCCGTGTATTAGGATTTTCGTGTTGGACGGTCAAGAGGAAAATCCACCTCTTTAGTTCGTGAGAATTTTATTTGTTGTTTGATATTTCGACCGATGTCTCGAACCGTTCTCAAGGACGCAGTCTAATTACAAACATTAATGTATTGCTTGATATAAAAATTAGAAAACAGAGGCTACTTACGGATTAAACAACATTGTAAAAATATTTACAATTAAAAAACAGAAAAAACTAATTAAAAATACAGTAAGTAAATAAATATATAAATCACAAAACATGATAAAAGAAAAAAACTGTAGGAGCTGTGGAAGGTTATACAACCACTCGTCAAAATCAACTCCTACTAGACGTAGCTTTATCGTTTCCCAAAGCTCTCCAAGTGCGCACAGTAAATGTTATTGATATTGTCTGTATTCGTTTTTTTATGGTATTGGGAGTATTCTGAATATATAAATAATAATTTTTTCTTATAGGGTTTTTCGTTATGTAAGATAGAGGCATTTTCAAAATCTCGATAATGCATAGTGCGTAGCGCTGTGTTATTTTAGTTTCCGATTTTTAAGTCAGATTTGTGGTTAGAAATCCTGTTTTTGAGGAATTGTCCTGTTGTTCCAACATAGCTCATCGGACAATTTGCCGTATTACTATCCTTGCAAGGTATTTTGTAAATTAAATCCGAACGTCGTTCTTTTGGTGTAAAGTTCTTTAGCTTGGTGAAATAATTACTGATTGTTTTGCGCTGCTTGAGGCCTAGTTTGATATAGTGATCCTGGGGTTTAAGGATTTTTTGTAATCTTTCTGAAAACCCAGGGATTTAGGTTCCACCTTTAAATCTCAACAAACTTTCAGATCCACCCCCATTAACATTTTCAACATTATGTATGCCCTCATATTACTTATTTGGGGAAACCATTCTTGCTCAATATGTTCTTAATTTTTAAATCCTTTATATTAACTTCACCGCCGTGTCCACACAACACACACACACACACACATACACACGCCCACACGCACGCGCACACACACACATACACACGCACACACACACACACACACACACACACACACACACACAAACGGATGGACAATATCAATAACAGTTACTGCGCGCACTTGGAGAGGGTGCTACGGAACGTGACTGTTGTACTTTGTACTTGATAAAAAAAACACTTTTGTATATAAGGTTATTTATTGAGGTCCGTATGGTTACAAGTTTCGAGTGGAACTGCCCTTTTCTCTGGCTCAGCGTATGAACAGTGTTTGGTTTGATTGGCTTATACTAATACAAATAAGTGATGCTGAACAGTAACGTCGGAGTAGTTAGTAACTTATACCAATTAATATTAATGTGATGTTAAATTCTAGTTCTTTTTACAACATCTCCCTTCTACAAATGCGATTTAGTTCAGATTTAAATTCAGTTCCCCTAATTACATAGTTGAATTCAAGTTTTTTTTTTGTTTAATTAGTTTTAAATAACTAACATCTTAATATTGAGGGTTTGTTCTCAGGTAATAATTATTATTATATTTTATTTCAAAACATAATTATGGAATGAGTATAAGTTCAATGTTATTCCAACTGAGTACTAAAAATATAAAATACAAAACGATAGCCTATAATGTAGCCTGATACCGTACTGGCGGTTTACTTATTCGCCCATATCTATTTACATAACACGGTGAACTATTTGAGATTTCATGACTTTTGCTTTGAGGGTTAGTATTTGTAGCTGGTTCAGAGGTAGTGTTCATTAATCCATTTTCATTCGCCTCATCATTCTCCTCTACTCTAAATATAGGTTCATGTGGAGATGGCCGTAAGTGCATCGAATTTCTACGAATTTCCCTATTGTTTTCAGTGCGAACAATAAAAGAGCGCGGTGTGTGATAGCTTCCTACGATCCAGCATGCTCCCATGTTTTCCCTTTCTGAACCACCACATTATCACCCTTCGAAAATACATTTTTTTTGTTTTCGGATATATCTATCATGATAGGATTTAGTTGCTTACTGTTTAATTTTAGTGTTATCAAATATATTCTGACATAACTTCAATGATTTGTTACTAGCTGGAATTTTTGATCTTAGCATATGACTCATAAGAACTTGACTAGCAGTGAATTTAACACCTGTTATTGGGGTGTTCCTGTACACCAATAATGCACTTTCAAAGTCCTTATTGGTTTCTTCACTCTTTCTTAGTAAGGTTTTAACTTTGTGGACACCTTTCTCAGTCAACCCGTTGCTTCTGGGATATTCTGGGCTCGAAGTAATTATATGAAAATCCCATTCTTTCGAGAATTGCCTTAGTTCAAATGAGTTAAAGTGCATGTTATCTGCTATGAAAGTTTCAGGAATTCCATGCCTGGAGAAAATTTTCTTTAGGTGCCTTTTAATTTCACCTGAAGTTTTATCTTGTAATTCACAAACCTATAGCCACTTAGATAAACAGTCGACTAGGACTAGGTAATTTTTAGCTTTATATTGAAATATATCGCAACCTACTTTGTTGAAAGGAATTTTTGGTATGGTGTGAGATATAAGCATGTGTTTCGAGTTAGGCGACCTATACTTTTCACAGGTTTGACAATTTCGTATAATCTTCTTTATGTCATTGTAAATTCGCGGCCAGTAAAGGGTTAACTTTGCTAGGCCTTTGGTTTTAGAAGTACCCATATGTGATTCGTATAAGATTTTTAATATTTCAACGCGCAATTGACGTGGGAATTATCAATCGTTCTTTAAAGAAGAGGAGATTGTTTTCGACATATATATCATGTCTTATTGGCCAGTATACTTTTTCACTAAGGCATGAATTTTAATTTTATCACCTGGCCAGCCTTCCAGGCAGTATTTAATTAGGATTAGCATTCCTTTATCGTTTTGTATCTCTTTTCTAATCTTTTAATTCTATTATCTGAAAAGTTAATGGAATGAACTATTTCATTCAATGAGCTATCCACATCGCTTTGGTCGGTTATATCATATGCCCGCGATAGCGTATCCGCAACTAGCATATATTTGCCGGGTGTAAAAATTACATTCAGATCATATAGTAGTAATTTGAGCCGCATGCTTTGAATACGTGATGACTTAATTTGAGAAATATCTTTCTTAAAGATGGTTTGTACCGTAATTTTCCGACCATATATGTAAGGATGGTAACTTTTGCACGCAAACACATTTGCTAAAAGTTCCTTCTCTATCTGCGCGTAGGCTTTTTCTGTTTGTGACATGCTCTTGGATGCATAAGATATCGATCTATTATTTTGTAGTAAACAACTACCTAGTCCATCTTTAGATGCATCCGTCTGAATTACAGATGGAATATTTTCGCTAAAGATTTTTAGAGTAGGTGCCTGACTCAGATCTCGTTTGAGTTTTTCTATGGTTTTAGAATGAATTGGTAACCAAGAAAATTGGACATTCTTTTTAAACAACCCTCAAGAGGAGCTGTACTTTCAGACAGATTAGGTAAAAAATTTCGGACATAATTAACCATTCCTATGAACAGCTGGAGGTTCTTCTTGTCCTTAGGATCTGGCATGGAATAAATTGCCTTAATTCTCTCAGGATCTATTTCAATATCCTCCTTCGAGAAAATATGGCCCAAGTACTTTACCTTTTTGAGACAATATTGCATTTTTTAAGATTAAATCTAACGTTAATTTTCTTTACAGTGTCTAAAACTTGCTTCAGGTTTTCATCATGCTCTGTTTTATTTTTCCCGCAAACTAAAATATCGTCTATATAGCCAAACGTACCTTTCAGATGCCCGAAATACTTCGAATTTAGTTTTTGAAATTCTTCAGGTGCACAGTTTAAGCCAAACGGTAGTCGATTAAAGCTGTAACAGCCAAATGGTGTTACGAACGTGCATAAATCTCTTACTCACTTCCTCTAATTTGACTTGCCAGAAACCGTCTTTCAAGTTAATACTGTATAGTACTCCATTCCCGATAATTTAGAAGCTAAATCCTCTAACGTTGGGATTTCAAATTAATCTTTTATTAAGTGTGCGTTTAATTCCCGTGGATCTAAACATAACCGAATTGATTTGTCTTGTTTTCTGTAATTACTATATTATTAACCCACCCCCATTCGATTGTCTACTTTATCTATAATTTTAGCTTTTTCCATTTCATTCAGGATTTTTACTACCTTTTCTTTTAAAATTAAAGGAATTCGTCGTGAATATTTTACTACTGGATCTACATTCTTTTTTATCTTTATTTGACATTTGTCGGGAAAACAACCTAACCCATTAAATAAATCTTTATATTGTTTAAGTATGTTTTCTTTTTCTGTGTCTTCACTCTTGATGCACTTAGTTTCATCCACTCTTTTAATTAACCCAAGTTTCACACATGTTTTTAAACCTAATATTGGATTTGATTGCACATCCGCAATTACAAATTGTTCTGTGTATCTATTATTTAAGTGTTGAATTACGAAACTCACTGTACTCATGGATCTCAACATGAACCCTCCGTAAGTTTCTAAATTTATTTTTGTAGTTTGAATAATTACCGATTTAAATAATTCTTTAAAAACTTTCAATGGGATTATATTTACCTCGAAGCCGCTATCACTTTTAAATTTTACCAATTTTTCATTTACTAGAAGTTCCACAAACCAAAAGTCTCTGTCTTGACCCTGAATATTTGCTATTGTCATGGAATCGGTCACTAAAGAAAGATTCAAGTTCATCGCCTGAAATAGACTCAGCGTTATTTATTTCGTACACACTTTTTTCCTACACAATTTGGAAAAATGATTTTTAATATTACATTTAAAGCATAGCTTACCATACGCAGGACATTTATTAATTCTGTGTGTAAAAGAGCAATTCTTACAATTTGTTATTATTTTACAGTTTACCGTTTACCCTTTGTTGTTGGCCTTTTTCACATAATGAACTGGGTGTGCATATTGGACTTCTTTCGCTTGATGATGGGTTACCTCTAATATTCTTGCGACCTATATAGCTTTCTTTAAAGTTAACTTTTCCATCCTAAGTAATTTTTCTTGTACTATTCGATCACGAACCATTTGATCCGCTATCGGCTGTGATGTAACATCAAAACTACATTTTTTGTAGAGTTTTACTAGTTCCGTTACGAAATGATCAAATGATTCCCCTGATTGCTGGTTTCTAGTATAAAATTAGAATCTCTCATATGTTATTCAGTCTTTGGGATTACACTAATCGTCGAATGCATTCTTGACTTTAATAATTTTAGATCTGTCAGCTTCTTCCAGTTGCAACGTGTTGAAAATTTCAATCGCTTTGTCTCCCATCAGATTAAGTAACATTGCTACTTGACTGTCTTCAGCTTCCTTATTTTTTTTCGTAGTAATAAAAAAATTATCACAGAGGGCGAAAGGGTACCTTAGTTGATGAATAACGGAAATCAGGTATGCATGTTAGTAGTGCTTATATGGTTAGTATGCATGGTCAGCTATAAGACCCAAATGGTGAATCTTGAAGCCTATCTAGACTTGAAGACGGGTATATATTAACCTTCACGTGGTCGCGCTGTCAGAGGGGTTGTATTACCTGTAGAGGCCAAGTAAAATTCTTTTAGTCTTTGCAAATAAGATCTAGGCCCGAACGGAGGTACCAGTGCCGTTATAAAAAGGATATCTTGCATGAAGATAGCCAATGGGAGTATTCATGGTCTGTTGATCATGCTTTACGAAAGTTATACCAAATGGGTGGCTCGCCATTGGCTAACTTGGTATCACTAAATTGAGGAGCCCTGAATATTGGAATTATTCATCTCAACTTGGGATGGCCGCTTTATGGGAGCATCGTGGCGGCTGTGGTGAAGGGTGCCGTGAACCTAGATCGGCAGAGATTGGATAGGTCTCGCATCGAACAGTAAGTTGATGTCATGTCATGCTCTGTTGGCACACTGGTACTCATTGTTACAACATGAGGTCGTTGATTGTCGATAACAATCCGAGCATGAAGAATACCCTGAGATTAAGCCAAACTTGGCAGGTGCTCACGTAAAACCACAAGGAATTTCTGTTAACAATAAGTGAATTGCAAAGAAATTAAAATAAAACTTGTAAAGACGAGAAGGCTTGTTTTACCGTGAACAGAGTGCTTTGGGAAACGATAAAGCTACGTCTAGTAACAGTTGATTTTGACGAGTGGTTGGGTTTGTGTCTTGGCTGTACTGGTTTATGTTTTGAATGTACCATTGTGTCTTGACTGTACTGGTTAATGTCTTGAATGCACCATTGAGTCCTGTCTTGGATACACCATTGAGTCTTGACTGGCTTATATCTTGGATGTGTCATTTGGTCTTGACTACGCCATAGCGGCATTAGCCGGTACTATCAATATGCTACAGCTCTCTTGAATCTGTGAAGTTTTTTCTTCACTTGTGGCCACACGTAGCAGAATCCTACAGTTTTCTTGGATGTGTGAAGATTTTGCTTCACTGGTGCCCACACGTGGCAGCATGCTACGGTTTTCTAGGATGCGTGAAGTTTGCTTCACTTGTGCCCACACGTAGCAGCAAAATAGTGTGGTTTTCTCGGATGTGTGGTGCGCCTAAATGTAGGCTATTACTGTTTTCAAGTATTGCGCCTAAATGTAGGCTTACAATTTTTGTTCATGCCAATGGATTCAGGATGGTAAGGCTGGCGGTATTGGGGGGATAAAATGTTCAACAGAAATCCTCTAAGGTCTATGGTTTTCGAGATATTAGCGATTTGTCCTTTTCAAATATAGTTAATATTTTTAATAATTCAAGCTTCCTAGGATAGTTTTGTTCATGACAAGAGATTCTAAAAGGTGGTAGTGGGGAAGGGGGTTAGAGACGGAATAAAATGTTTGTTAGAAATCCTCTACGGGCTATGGTTTTCGAGATATTAGCGATTTTCCATTTTTAGATATAGTTAGTATTAGTAATTATTCAAGTTTTTTTGCTCATGGGGTGCTGCTATAATGAGTCGCCTAAATGTAGGCTTTTTATTGTGATTTTTCTTGAACGCCTAAATGTAGGCTTTTGGTTTTAAACTAATATTAGTAATAAATAAAATTAATAGTAGGAAATTTTTTATTCATGCCAATGGATTCTAGATGGTTGATTCTTCCTCTTCTACGGGCTCTAGTTTTCGAGATGTTAGCGTATTAATAATTCAAGATATTTTTGTGCCAATGGATTCTAGGTAGTGTGGAGTGGGGGTTTTAGTTTTAGGGAACGAAATTTTCATCACAAATCCTCTACGGGCTTTGGTTTTCGAGATATTATCGATCTTACCTTTTCAGGTGTAATCAATATTACTGATAATTCAAGTTACCCTGGGGAGTTGTAAATATCAGCTTGATGTCGCCTTGGATTTGCTGTTTTCTTACTTGAATATTTCTTAGTGAGGAATTTGTAGATATCAGAAGTTCTGGATCACTTTCTATGGGAGTTCTGGGTATCAAATATTAAATGTTTACCAAACATTAGGCATGCAATCCCTGTTTATGATGTAATTTGACATCACCGCTATAAACAAATTCGCATTTAAGCTGAGTTGTTCATACACACCTGTGTAAACTTCCTGTTTAAAAATTTGCATTTTAGCTGAATTCGATACCACACTTACTGTAGGCAGCCAAAAAATTTTATTGTTCCAAGAATTTTACCGATCGAAACGCTTAATTGGAATTCGCATAAAGTAAACAAATTTTCCCATTTTCTTTTTATCCTGAAATGCATTCATGTAAACAATCTCATTCTTATTTGCAAATTCAACCAGCAGAATAAAGTAATCAAATTAATTTGAATGATTTATTTAATTTTTTTTTATTGTGTAATTCGATATCATCTCAGCCCGTAAGCAAAGTCATTGGAATTCATCCTGTCCAATGATTATTCTAGCAGCAGGATCATTCATGTTTAAAAACCGTTCCTATAAAAGCCCGAGCAAACTCTTGGGGAGCATCAGTCAGTTTTAGTGTGTCTCAGTGATAGTTCAAAAACCTACAAAAATAAAAATGGCAACCGCGCTAGTAAATAAAATTTCTGAAATAATTAAAAACTTGCGGCAGTGTGTATCGAAGTATTTAATAAATTCAGAAAATAAAGACTATATTGTTAAAAAGTGCAATGGAAACATGCATAAATTTCAAGTTGCATTTCGGAAGTGCAATAAGAGTGCTAGGAAACGACATTTCGAGAGCTGTCTCGGGCAACATAAAGCATTGGGGGCACTATTGAAAGCTCCCCGTCGAGGTGGAGGAATCACACAGCGCGACTTAAATCGTTGTATCCGTTTTGGGAGAAAAAGATAATCGAATCGTAAATAGCTTCGACTATTGTAAGGGTTGTCTTTCACAAAAAACCACTGAACTTCTCTTTAATTAAACTTTTATTAGAATTGCTTTTATAAACTTATCCAAACTTAGATTTCTTAATTACCGCGACTCGAAACTACTCGCTATTGAAGATCTCGACAGACTGCCGCTTTTCTGATATTAATGCTTCACTTAGTAAAATTGTCATGTAATCAGTTTAATTTTCTCATAATAATTTCTATGAGAAATTAATACGACACCTTTTATGTTTAGTAAAAATGCTGTTGTCGCAACGTGATAATGTGGGAAATTAGATTTGTTTAAATTTTACTACCAAGCCATAGGTTTCGGTTTTGTAGCAATTTTGTACATGTCTGGATCTGGTAGATCCGGTGTCTGTTTTGTTGTCATGTCACGTTTTAGGTCAATGTATGTAACTCCTCCCCGCTGTGGGTCAGAAGCCTCCGGCGTCATGTTATTTATTATTTTGACTTTCGCTTTTTTATTTTTCCAATATATGGATAGTACAATCACCGCAATAATTATAATCAATACAATGGTTATGCCAATATTGGTTCCATATGTAATATTTTTATGATATTTTAGCTCTTTAATTTCCTCTAGGTTATCAACATTCTCCATGACAATTTTACTGAAGTCGATGGGCTTTACAAACACTAGTTTATTTTCTGTTGATGGGTAATAATATTTATCTAATATAGTGACCTTTTTATTATAGAATTTATGCTGTTTTATTCCTAATGTACAATTATTGAAATTTATCATATAATTTCCTGTTAATGTAATTTTTCTTTTATCACAATTATGCCAGATGGTATCATTAAACATATTTTTCAATAGAATAGTCTCGTCATCGATCTCTTCTATACTTGTTACATTATTATATACAAAGAGGCACTTTCCTTGAGCAACACAATTTTTACTCAATTTTAAATCTTTCAACAGTGCTTCCTCGTTATATTGATACGTTTTACCTTTTATTTCAACTATCAATTCATCCTGTTCGTTAATCTCTAAGTTTTCTGAATTTGGCAAAGGTTTGATTATTTGCAATTCTGTTACTACATAGCTTTTTGGTACTTTAATTGCAAAAATTAGAAATCGGTTCTTGTATTCCATCACTCCTGCTTTTAGTAGTTTCAACTTATAAAAGTCTATGTTATATAAATCTAATTCCTCTATCGTTAGCATGCTTGGATGAATAATATTATTTTTTGTTGCTATTATGTTATCAAGAATTTGATTTATCTTATTTTCAAAATACCTTAATTTAGTTTCTTGATCTAAGAATAGGATTTTATAGTTTAATTCTTTTACATTCTCGTTAGTCGTGTTAAATGACTCTAGAATCTTTAATCGATCGTTCTCTAATAATATTTTTAAATCAGAAAAAGTTTTATTAAAATGATCATTTATTTTTATCTCTTGATTTAAATTCTGAATTAAGTTATGACTGTTTTCGTCTATAATCCGTAAATGTTCCGTTATGTCTTGTCGGTCTGTATCGTCCATTGTCCCAAACAGCCAATTTTGGATTGTGCCACCTAAATTTATGAGACCTCTCTTTTGTCTGGATGGTTTCCTTATTGCTCGAAGTTTACCTTTAATGATTTTAATTTCTGTGTAAAGAGTCTGTCTATCCTCTAATTTTAAATGATCTATATTCATTTCTAACTGATTTAAGATATCCGCCATTTCAGTTGGATCAATTATGTGCAGAATTGTATCTGTCTCATTGGCAATTTCCATCTGTTTGATCTTTATCCTTACATACCCGTTCTCTTCCCTTATAGGATGTACCTGCAGTAGCCCTTGTGCTTTGGTGGTCATCAGCGTCAGGATTATCATGATTAGTATCTGCAAATTTATATGTTCTTTTAATATTACATGGATGTACGTTTTCTAATCGATATTTCCTAAAGTACGGTTGATCTTTGTGCCTTAATCTTTTGTAGTTTTTAATAAAACCTACCTCCCTGCGTTCAACGTAATTTTCTCTTTTTTTATTAGCTTTATGTATAAACCCTATCTTTTTCTTTGTCAATGTTTCTACTAACAATTTCGTGTCTGTTAAATTATTCGCTTCTCTTGGAGTCATTTCAATCGTGGAATGGTATCGATCATTATAATTTCCTATTGCTTGCTGCATTTTCTGTTCTAACGATACATCTTCCTCAATTGCCTGAAGTTTTTCTATAAGTGTGGAGTGTAATCTCTCTACATCGGAATTACCAGTATGGCTATTAGGCTTCGTCCAATGCACTTCTATATTCTTTTCTTGCAAATAGTTTTTAACCTGTTCCGATTTAAATTCATTGTCCATAATAATTTTTTTTGGTTTGTCGAATGTTGCAATATATCCTTCTATTATGGCAATCTTCTTAATCCAGTTCCTATCGTTAATTAAATATGTGACAGCAAATTTTGTTAACTTATCAATGATAGTTATAAAAGTCTGTTTGTTATAATGGAAAGTATCTAAATGGATAACTTCATTTTTTTTACTTGGTGTTTCTGTTATGTTTAACTTGGGTTTAATAGGATTTCGATCATATTTGATTTCTTTACATTTTTCGCAATTATTTATTATTAAATGAATATGTTCTTGCAACTTTGGATAATAGATTTTATTTTTAAGTGTCTTATATGTCTCGTTGATACCACTGTGTAAGGATTCTTTTGTGTGATACAATGCAATTTGTTTATGACACTCTTCTTCGTTCTGTATTTCTTGAGCCTTCTTAGTAACTCTTATAAATCTAACTCTTTTATCTCCTGAAAATAATTTTATAATAATTTGCTGTACTTTATTATAGTCCCTATCATTCACTTCTGAATATATGCCTATATGTCCCGCTTTTATATACCGCTTTAATGCATCTGTAATTATATCTTCTTCATCCTGTGGGTTCATCTGTATAATTCTTCTTTGATGTATTATCTCCATTTCCTTAGTTGGACAATAAGTTAATATTATTTGTGTCTTATACTTATTGATTATTTCTTCCTTTATTCCAATGTGATCTAATAACTGTTCGTCTAGTGAATGTATGGTATTAGACAGGTCCATATTGGATTCACTGCTGTTATTTTCGTTTATATGTGGACTATTTTCTATTCTGCTCAGAAAATCTGCCACTTTATTTTCTTTTCCTTGAAGGTATTCTATCTCGAAGTTGTATTCTTGGAGCTTTAGAATCCATCTTTGATTTCTCTGTGAAAATTCTTTACCTTTGTACTTTGAATTCAGATATTTTATTGGGGCATGATCAGTAATGATTTTGAATTTCCTCCCATGCAAATAAGGTCTGAAATAATTCACCGAATATACTATGGCTAGAAATTCTTTGTCTGTTACACTGTAATTTTTCTCATGATTATTTAGAGTCCTTGAGACATAGCATATTGGATGACCCTCTTGCGAAAGAACGGCTCCAATAGCAAAATCACTAGCGTCAGTCGTAACAACAAATTCTTTTTCATAGTCTGGGAATTTCAGAATGGGGTGTGAAGCTATTAGCAACTTTAATTTCTCAAATGCTTCTATATATTGAGGATCTTTGCTATTAATCTTGACATTCTTCTTCAAGTATTTTATTAAAGGATGTGCTACCTTTGCATAATCCTTTATAAATTTTCGGTAAAACCCTGTCATACCTAGAAAGCTTTTTAACTGTTTTTCAGTTTTTGGTAGTTCAACCCTTTTAATATCCTCCACTTTATTTGGGTTAGGTTTTATTCCCTGTTTAGTTAAAACATGTCCAAGAAATTCAGTTTCTTTCTTCATGAAACTGCATTTGTCGGCTTGTATTTTTAAGCGGTGTTCGGTTAGTTTTCTGAAAATTTTTTCTAATGAATTTAGATGTTCCTCTAGAGTCGTTGAGAAGATGAGGATATCATCTAGATATACTACACATATTCGATTTATAAATTCCCTTAATATTTCATTAATCAGACGTTGAAACGTTGCTGGAGACGAAAGCAGTTTTTTCTATATCTTTTTCTGCTACTAAAATTTGATGGTATCCCTTTGCGAGGTCTAATGAACTAAAGTATTGAGCCTTACCTAATTTGTCCAGAATTCTGTCGATATTAGGTAATGGATACTTATCGTCTATAGTAACCTGATTTAGTTTTCTATAGTCTACTACGATTCTAAATTTCTGAACCCCTGAATTATCTTTTTTCTTTGGTATCACTATAATAGGTGAACTGTATCTGCTGTTACTTTTCCTAATAATACCTTGCAATTCCATTTCCCTCATTTGTTTTCTGACTTCTTCTTCATGTTTGGGTGGATATCTATATAATTTTGAATTTATCTGCTCATTGGTTGTGGTTTTGATTTGATGTACTATACTGGTTGTATTGGTTAACTTATCGCCTTCTTTGTAAAATAACCTTTTGTATTTTTCTAGTAACTGTGTTAATTCTAACCTTTCTTCGTTATTTAAATGTTCCAAATTTATATTTCCCGATTCACTCTCTTCGAGGACGTTAACTTCCTCTTGAATAGCTTTATCCAGAAATAGTAATTTCACATCATTTTTTAAAGTAATTTCTCTGTTTTCTATATCGATTCTTTTGACATTATTTTCAACCCAGTCCATACCTATTAAAAAATCGTATGTTTTGTCTAGGTGAATTTTTACCCATCGCATCCGAGCATTATCGGGTTGGTGGAATTCTACAGGACATTTAGTTTTTACATATTCAGTACTTTTCTTAACTTCCCCTTCAATTGTATTAATTTGAACCCTTTCTCCTAACATCTGTTCACATATTTTATCTGTAACGTTTCGTGAATTGAGTAAGCTTATCGTGGAGCCAGTATCTATCATAGCACTGAATTTTTGGTCATTTATAGTTATAGCAATAAAGATTTTTTTTGTTTCCGAGGCTAATTGATAAAAAACTCAGATTCTCCTAACTGATTAACGTCTTGTCTAGTATTAATAGCATCAACGTCAACATCCATTGGTTGAACTTGATTGCCATTATTATTGTTCTGTGTTCTATTTCTCCACTGTGCACTGTAGTTATTGAAAGGTCGTCTATTCTGTCCAAAATTATTGTTAAAACTATTATTTCTAAATTGACCGGAATTATTATGATTATTATTTCTGAATTGGCCTGAGTTACTATTGAAATTTCCTTGTCTAAATGGTACTGAATGATTATTGTTTTGCCTAAAATTAAAATTCGTTCCTGGTATGTTCTGTCGTTGTGGATATTGATCTTTAATTATCTGATTCGATTTAAAAAATTTCAAATTGTAATGGTCTTGCCCAGCATATTTATTCATGATCATTCTAATTTCTTCTAAGCTAAATTTATCGTACAATTCGGCTGCTAGAGCCCCTGCTGTAATTTCTTTTCAAATCAGATAACGCTTTCGTTATCCTATTTGCAAACGACGTCAGATCTTCACGAGAACCTTGCTTAAGGCGCATTAGCTCTCCTTGTATAGCCACTTGCGGTCTTTTTTCTCGAAATTGGGTTTTGAATTCTGCTTTGAGTGTATCAAGTGGGGAACACCGGTCAGCGATCGCCCCGAAGGGGCATGATCATGCTTTACCATGGTTGTTCCCCACTTGACTGTCGTCGTTGGGGTGTTATAAATTTTACTGCAGCGGAGTAAAATTATCAAATGTTTTGCAATAGTCCAAGTAATCGGTCGGACAAGTGTTCATATTTATATTCGAATAGTGAAAGTGATCATGCCTCTACCGAAGCAGAAGAAATATCTAATGAAGGAAGCAGAAGAAATTACCCCATCGAATGGATTAACAATTTCGGACGACGAAGAAATCATTGTGAATACGGAGGAGACTCAGATGAACAATCTCTTGCCCTGTGGACAGACTCTGACAATACAGGAAATGGAACAGAAAGAAATTCATACACAGGCAGTGGTCGAAAACATCGAAAAAGAAAAGCGTCTGAATCGGAAGAGGAAGAATATCGTTCGAGCATCATCTTTACCGAAGAAGACCAAGACGATAGAGGAAATACTATTGGAAGAACAAGCTCCTTCCGAAGATGGAAAGATGTCTATACTAGCTCTAATGTTAGTATTTTGGAACGAAGAGATTGTACTGAATATAGTGGAAATTCTCAAGACAGTACAAATGGGAGCATTACGAGAGAGAAAGTTGGACGTGAAGAGGCACTTATTTTTGATGTTGCAAGGAATCCTTGCTACATTAAATAGCCTCAAACAAGCAAAGATCGCATACGAAGGATGTTCGATCAAGGATTTCGTAAACGAGCTCCAAGGAAACGAATATTACACGATGTTTACGGAGTGAATACTGACAGCGGATCAATCAGACTGGATTCTGGACAAATTCATCGCCGCTTTACCGGTGCAATCCTCATCATCGCATACCACCGTGACCACTGGCACATCGTCCACGATTGCTCCTACTCAAATGCATCCTGCCGTTGCGAATTTACCAACTACTTCAAAACATGCAGATTATTCGGGAAACGATATTCTAGAAGAGTTGTTCCTGGATACGACTTCGGTACAGAACATTGGGTTAATCTCGCAATCTATTTCCAAAAGGTAATTAATGATTACATATTTTTGTTTTTGGTTACTAATTTCTTTCATATTATAGGCAGGGAGACAATATCATCACATTGAGCTCGCCGGGAGAATCTGGATACCGAGTGGTGAAATTAGACATCTTCGATTTCAAGAAGATTTGCGGTCTCTCCAAGGATCAATGGTGGAAGCAGGCTACATTCAGAACTACGTTTCTGACCACTTCGATTGCGGACCCCAAGGAGCAGATGGTTCAACGGCTTCTACGACAGGCAGCGTCGGATTTGCAGAAACTGCCAAACGTGAAAAAGAGGCAAGGGCGACGAAATTCTAAAAAAGCGACCAACATGGCCAGTAAGGCATATATTTTCAACTTCGGCGTGGCTTACTTCAAAATATAAGTTCTTCGATATAAACTCAGTATTAATTAAAAATTGTTTAAGAATAGTAAATAACTTTTATAATGAGCAAAGTGTATCGGAAATTTATAAATTTTTTGAAAGTTGTGAACCGCAACATTTAGTTTTTAATGCACCCCATGGAAATGTGGACAATTATTATTACAATCTTAAAGAATCCGTATTAATTTTAAAAAAATTATTATTTTTTCAATTTAGTGATAATCACATTGAAGTACATAAATTTTTATCAATTTTATTAGCAGTACTGGACAAAAAGGTGGCTAAGAAAAATACCATATTTATATTGTCGCCTCCAAATGCACGGAAAAACTTTTTTTTGATACTTACATACATTTTTGTGTTAATTTTGGACAAATGGGACACTTTATTAGATACTGCAATTTTCCTTTAATGGAATGCGTTGATAGACGTGTCATTATATGCAATGAACCAGTAATGGAAGCCTCAGCATCAGAAACTTTAAAAATGGTACTCGGCGGTGATACAGTAAATGCGAAAATAAAATATGAAAGTAATGCTGTTATAACTCGAACACCAATAATAGTACTTTCGAACAATGATGTTTTTCCAAAGGATGATTCTTTCCGTTCTAGAATGTTTAGTTAGAATTGGAAATCATGTAAAATATAAAAAAATTAAAAAAAACACCACACCCTTTATCTGCCTATTTACTATTAAAAGAGTTCAATGTTGTAGAATAAAATTTTTATTGAAATAAGTATACAATATAACTACAATTTTAATTGTTTTGTTTCTTGATTTATTATATCATATTCATATTCGTCATCAGATTCGTTAGTACTACCAACGTTTCCGCTGCCCGTGTCTGTATTTCCAAACAGACATTGTCCATCTGTATATCTTGTAGCTGCATTTTGAATAAACGTGACTTCTAATGGCCAACTTATTGCGTTGTTTTTAGAAAATGCGGAATTTACATTAAATGTTACCTTGCACATGCATTCTATTTTCCAATAACAAGCACTGTTAAGATAAGAAATACTATTTGTCGATGGATTTAATTGAGGTGTGGCAACTAGTCCAACGTGTAATTGTGGTTGCGCATTAAAACTTGTTGCTCCACGAGCTGGATGGAAAGCGCCATAATTTTCAATTTTTCTAAAATATTGTTCAGTAACCTGGTTAATTAATGTATAAGCGTCGTGGTCGTTACCTAATCCGACATCGCCAATAGCAGGTTTTCCACCAGATATTGTAAAAAATTGTAATGCCATAGATCTAGGTCTAGTAAAAGTTTTTTCAACAGAATTTCCATTTCTATTCCATGGTACAAAATTATCTTTACCAGCTTTTACTAATCTATTTTTTGGTTTATATTTATAATGCACAATTTCTTTACCTATTGCCTGATTAATTAAAAACTGATGAACTTTTTCATCCATTCTACCTACACCATAATTGTGAACCATGTATTTTGGTAATCTGCTGGCATCAGGATTTTCAGAACGATTCCATTCAAGAACATAATACTGCTCTATTGGTTGTGGAACACATAAAGCATTACTATTAACATGTTCATAATATTTTGTTGCCATTTCTTTAGGATCTATTTTGTCAACACCAATGGGTTTCATTGGATTTGTTGGTTCAACTTTGTATTGTTTATTTCGTCCATAAAATTGAGTGTTTAATCCTTCGCATACTAAACCAATAGGAACATACTCAGAAGTAGCTGTTCCGCTTAATGTTGTACCTGTATCGAATGCAGTTCGTGTACCCAACGGTGTGACTTTACATTCTACTTCAACAATTTTAGCACCAAAGGTTAAGGCTTCAAATTCTGAATGACTTAAGTAGACCGGCAGATAATCAACAGGTATTAAAACCAATGGAGTAGTAATATTTTCTACATAATGTGGATCTCCTAATTGTATATTTTCTGTACTGTTGCCATAAGAAATTAAAATTCTTGTTTTTATGAACGTTGCTATACTTGAGGGTGATGGATTGCTTGGTCTAATCCATGTTAAATCCGATTCAGCTCGAGATGAACGTCCACCAACGGCGTTAACTCCGCTGGCGCCTCATCTCGCCCCCGTATTTGGGCCCCGCGATGTACCGCTTTCAGACGTATCCATTGGAACCACTGCTTCACGAGCAACCGATGCTCTACTAGCACCTTCAGAAATAACACCAGTATCAGGATTATGAAACAAATCTTCAATGAATTGGACTGTTCCAGGAGATAATAGAACTAGTCGGTCTAACCGCACCAAGAAAGTTAGGATCTTCTTCGATTCGGGGAAGTTTGGAGGTATCGTCGGATCCGGTGTCGGCTGGTCGTTTAGATGTACTTGTCCAGGTCTGTGATCGTCTTCAATTTCTTTTGCCAATTGATTATTTTCTGGAACTTCTTGTGCGTTATATTGTGCATGTAAATGTTTGTAATAATATCCTCCTTTAGCGTAATCTTGTATTAAACGTTTGCCTGCTTTATACTGAGCATGTAAATGTTTGTAATAATATCCTCCTTTAGCGTAATCTTGTATTAAACGTTTGCCTGCGTTATACTGAGCATGTAAATGTTTGTAATAATATCCTCCTTTAGCGTAATCTTGTATTAAACGTTTGCCTTCTTCACTTTTTTTAAATTCTTGAAAATTTACGTATTTACTTTTATTGCTTTGATAAATTTGCGATAAATGTCTTTCACGTTCGACATAAACTAATTGAGGAAAAGTCTTCTTTTTATCTGACATACTGGGATATTGAACACCAAATACACTTTCAACACCATATTTAGCACTAAGTCCTAAAATTCCAATCAAATCAACAACACGTCCGTTCTCTTTGAAATCACTAACGAAACTGGCAATAGCTTTTCTGTCAGCTTCTCTAATATCTTGAGTTGTATCAGGTAATGTGTATTCAAGATCGTGAATGTATGCAATAAAGTCTGTTGAATTTACTACATCTTCTTCACTATATATGTCATTTCCAGGGCCTAAATAATTATATCCTGGCCATGTATAACCTTTATGAGACATTGTGCAATACTATTTAATTTCGTTACGGTAAAATTTATAACACCCCAACGACGACGACGACGACGACGACGACGACGACAGCCAAGTGGGGAACACCGGTCAGCGATCGCCCCGAAGGGGCATGATCATGCTTTACCATGGTTGTTCCCCACTTGACTGTCGAATGACCGTCTTTGAATCTCAACAGATCGTATGCGGGACCTGTCAGCTTTGTTTTCACAATAGTGAGAAAGATATTTTGGTCTGGGACAGTCTTGGCTTACGTCAATAACAAGTCGCAGCAAGTAGTGAAACGGTGCAGATCTTCGATTCTGCCATCGAACTCGGGGACCATACTCCGTGCATCAGTTAAGGATATTCTAAGATCAGTGGCCGTGCCTGTGCCTTCTGTGTTTTGAGTTCCAAACACAATTTTTGAGGGTTTAGTGGTTTTTAGAAATCGTGCAGCGTGAGCCAAACGATTTGCAGAAAGTCTGTTACTGTGAGTAGTTTGGGCTGAGTAGTTTCTTGCGCGTGACGCTACAATTTTGAAGGTAAAAAGATGGAACTTGCACTCAAACTCAAACCTTTTTCCACTTCACTTATTATACTTAATGAATAATAAAAAAAAATTGTAATTTAACACGAAGGTTGGCTCGAAGTACCCTCCGTGCATACTAAGGAAACTTGTTAAAAAAAATTTCTTTTGAAAAAAGGTTTAAATTTTTCTTTTAGCTGAGTATTCCTTATTTACTAGAAACTACGCCCCTTTACGTTAGTTTGCAGCGAATCGCAGACGCAGCAAGACATTTTTAGGTTTCCCCTCCGGCCAATTCTTAGTAGAATTAGGGAGTATCACTGCGATACTCGTTCTTAATTTACATTGGTTCCTATATGCCTTAAAGCTTTCCCCTTATGAGAATGCCTGAGAATTTCTTCAGTGTGCCTGCATTTTACTTTTAAGACATTATCTTCTGAGAATGCTTGAAATGTACTCATGTAAACGATTGAATGTATGTACATAATGTATCAGTGGCCCAATTGGCTAACTGAACATACGCTGGGATTTTTGTCTGAAAACATGAAATTGTATTTTTGGCTTTCAGTGAAAGTGCTATGATTGCGATTTGATACGCTCGATTGTTAACTCATATTTTGGGAAGTAGAACAATAGAGTTTAAATTTAGTTGCTTCATGGCACATTTAAGTTTTATTTTGGGTTGTTTCATGGAAGCAATCTTAAGCAATTTTCACGCCCGCCTGATGTAATTTATATAACTGGCGCCACTCATTATAGCAGCTTCCCCATGAGCAAAATAAACTTGAATTATTTTTAATATTAACTAGATCTAAAAACGTAAAATCGGTAATATCTCGAAAACCATAGCCCGTAGAGGATTTCTAACAAAATTTTATCCAACTCTAACCCCATCCCCCACTAACACCTTCTAGAATCTATTGGCATGAACAAAGCTTTCCTAGGTAGCTTGAATTATTAATAATATTAACTATATCTGAAAAACTGAAATCGCTAATTTCTCGAAAACCATAGCCCGTAGAGGATTTCTGATGAAAATTTTATCCCAACCCTTACCATCTAGAATCCATTGGCATGAACAAAAAATTCCTAGCGTTAACTTTAATTATTACTTATATTAGTTCAAAACCAAAGGCCTACATTTAGGCGCAACAGTTGAAAACAGCAATAGCCTACATTTAGGCGAAAAACACATCCAATAAAACCATAGCATTTTGCTGCTACGTGTGGGCACAAATGGAGCAAAAAACTTCACTCATCCAAGAAAACCGTAGCATGCTTCTACGTATGTTGTTAACCCAAAATCACAGCCACATATACAATTACTTACCCCCTATGGACATTCCAAAAGAACATAAGCATAGATTGCATAAGCATTCATATTGTAGTCTCAAAATACCACACCATGCATATACAAATATCCATATCCAAAATGTACAAATATCCATAATGACTTACCCTCATAAATTTCTTCATATGTCCAAATATGCACAAAATGCACAAATATTCTTATTACTTACCTCCATAAATTTCTTCTCGCATAAATAGCCACTTAAGAAAAGTAAACAGAATGCTTGCTCAACATTTTTGTTCAAACATAAATCACGGAGTTAATGTACTCCACATCGCATATCACTCGCAATTTCAAGAGCGGGATCAAATTACAAGACCCAAGCCAAGAAATTGACGAAGTCACATGCTTTAAAATCGTCTTATCTTTCCATTTTTTTATGCTTATTGTCCGATTGGCCAGTTGAATGCACCAATCAGAAAAACTTTTTGATACTTTTGCTGACGCCGGGGCGTCAGAGATTTTCGATGATAAAAATATGTTGCAAGCTAAAGAAGTCGGAGTTCAGGAGAAGCACTCTTCAAGTGAATACGCGATTCGGGAAGTCTTTTTTTAAGCAAATTTAAAATCTTAATTCGAAGTTTTATTTGATCACTTAAAAATATTTTATCTAATATAAAATTGAAATTAAAGAGTGTTTGTTTTTTTTGAAAGAAAGCCCTACCTGAGGTTTCCTCTTAAGTCGCTCTTCTCCCTAGGGAAAGCACAGCTACAAATTGGGTTACAACAACTGGTAGCAGCGGTACCGATCCCTAAGCAGACCAATTTCGCTATTTCGTTAAAATAAATTTAAACTGGTGTGTAACAAGTGTTTTATCTAAAAAAATTTATTATGATAGAGTGAAAAAAGAAAAAAAAAACCATCGTAAAATATTGTAACAAAAGTTACACCAAATGTTACCGAAATATCCAAAATTTTTCAAAATAGCGTATAAATGCGTTCATTAAATTCAAATTTCAAACTAAAAACCATTTTTATCGGAGCATTATCATATACATATATGTGTATTTAATATAATATGTATATTGTGGTCTAATTTGACTTTAAATCAATTAAAACGTAACAAAAGTAGTACGAAAAAATAAATAGTAATATCAAAATTTTTTTGGAATAATTTGAGTAATAACAATAAAAGATAACAAAAGCAACAATAATGATAATAATAAAATTTGTACAATAACTTGAGTAATAATAACAATAAAACGATAACAATAGAAACAAAAACAAAATAGAAAAACGCATCAAGACTGGGCTTACTAACTAAAAGTAAACAGTGAGAAAAATACGCAAAAATAAAATTATAAAAATCAAAGGTCGGTGGACGGACGGTCCCGACCCATCACTGGTGTGATCCCGAAAGAGACGGGCTGTCTCTTATAATCGATAACAACAAATACAGCCCTTTTTAGCAACAAAAATAAAAGGATACGACTGCTGAATGGACTAAGACATCGGGCAGGGCGCATCATATCAATCGTTGCAATTTTTGCAAATATTTTGGTGAAAACTGTAAGTGCACACGCCTAGATCGGGATTTCGTGGTTAGGGAGGTCTATGCTGGTTTTAACCACTGTCAATTTAGAGATTCCTAGTGAACGACACTGCTTCTGTGGTTAATCCCTGCAAGATTTTCTCCGATGAATTTAATCTAATGATTGTGGCATGTGTATGAATGTGTAACCAACGGTGTTAATTTTACGCTAAATTGCATATTTATAAAATACTCGAGGACTGAGCATCTAAATCAAATTAAAACAAAAAATGTGTGCGAAGATTATTTCCAATAACAGTGTCTATTATTATTAGCTCATGTGTTTGTATGAGGAAGAGCAGTCAGAGAGAAATACATATTCCCTTTAAAACCAACAGGATAATCCCAAACATATACAGAAGACAACAAAAATTATTTTAAAACAGTTAACTATATTATATAATACAAACAAATTTTTTTTTGTGTTGAATAAACATAGCATGCAATATTCTACCGTAATATTTCTAAAAAAAAAAATATTACTTTGTAACAAGTTCTTAGTGTAAAATACCTCACCATGATACACAGGAATATTTTGTGTCCACATAACGAATGACAATATAAACGAAATACATTAAAAAGGGACTAGATCATTAAACTAACTTTCCTTAAAACAGATTTTCTATACAAAAATTTTGAGAAGTTTTATCGGTTTCTACACAAATCTCTGGTAGATTCAATAATTGATACTACGGAAACTGTGAACGATGTTGTTCTTGTTGATGAAGGCTTCTCTGTGAAAAGAAAATATTTTATTGTGCCTTGTTATCTGTGTCTTCAAGTATCACCCATTCTTGTTGTTAATATTATTTTTGCAATAAATTAATTAATTGAGCATATCACAGACGATTTGACCAAATAATAAAATATCTAAATCTGTTTAGATAGCACATTGATTAAGTGAAATAAACAAAATTGTTAAGCACAAAAAATAAAATACGCCAGGCAAATTGCTAAGCAGCCTTACTTTTGCTCATGACCTTACACTTACATACAAGACCACTTCTACTTACCTTTCTATGTATGTATCATATCCACCAAATCATTTCCACTATTATAATTGTCAAGCACGCATGGTATCGATAGACTTTTATCAAGCGAAAATGGTAATTCTTCCTGTTTGAATAACTTCCCAAGTAGAGTAAAAGTTATAGAGTACACAACGGGAAGATATAAGAAATTTACTGCTAAGCGACGCGGTTTCGCATCATCAAGAAGCATAATTTTTACTCGACATAAAACACGGAAAAGAGCCGCTCTGATATCTGGTTTTAGTGAGCTCCCTTTTCACGAAGAAAACATGCCAGATACTGAAGCGTTATCCGTCAGTTTGTCTGACATACACAATTTATTGCCCGAATTCGACGGAAATCCTGAAACGTTGAACAAGTTTATCGCTTGTGGTAAGATACTCCTTTCTTCAGCTAAGACTGAAGCAGATAAAAAGTTCTTCCTTGAAGTAGTAAAAACTAAGCTCCAGGGACCCGCTTTCGATTTGGTACAATACGAAACATATGGAACTTGGGACGATTTAATTGCTGCTCTTAAAGCTCAATTCAAGAAAGAAAAATCTAGAGCTATGGCTCTAAACGAATTAATAAAGGCCAAACAGAGTTATAAAGAAACTGTAAGAGAATTTAGAGACAGGGTAACACAAATGCTGAATACTTCGAATTCCTGCACTTATTCCGAAGTAACAGATGTAGGTGCCAAAACTTATCGGTTAAACGAAAACACTAAGTTGGCTGTACAAGTTTTTGAGGATGGTTTACGAAATGCGAAAGTTAGGTTGCTATCTGAAGCACATAATGAAGCAAACTTGCAAAAGGCTATTTCATATGCTATGGAGCAAGAGTTGCGCTCTGAAAAGGATACCCCTCCTACCTCAAATTTTTATAAATCAAATATTAGACCAAGAAGAAGAGAGGACATACTCGAGATACTTGTTATCAAAGGGGAATACCTCCCAATATAGAGAGAGCTACGATTAAAAGGGAAGTTCAACACGTAAGAAGAATGAACTATCCAAACCAATAAGCACTTAACACTAGAACTGGGTATGGACAACAAAATCAAGGCAGATTCCAACGAAATAACTACACACCCCCTGTGCATAGTAATCCCAACACTTACAATAGGAGAGATCAACCGAGTACATCTGAATCAAATGAGGAAATGCATGGATCAACCATGCGAAGAAGCATACCTCAAGGTATTCGTGGAGTTAAATTTACTCAATACGCAGTAAGGCAAAACAATCCACATTTTGGGGAAATGGGAAACGAAGAGATTCGGACGGAAGTCGTCGGCACCCCCTCTCGAATCAAAGTCAGAGCCGACGTTCATCAACAATAAATAATTTAATTAAAATCACTATCATTGAAGCGTCTTTAGAAGACACCAAAGATGGTCTTGTAGCAAATATACAATTCAAGCCATCTAAAACTGGATGTGAACGACTATTAATTGACACCGGAGCTAAAATTAGTCTAATTAAATCAGATACGAGTCCCGAAAAGATATAAAAAGTAGTTAACCAAGAAAATTCTAATGTAGTAACAATAACGGGTAAATCAGTACCAACATTAGGATCCATTAATGGCGAAATAATACTATCGAATGAACAACTTCATTTTTCTATTGAACAATCATTTCTGTTGCTAGATCCCTCTAGTATAGACCTGGAATATGATGGTCTGATAGGTAACGATTTCTTGAAGCGATATCGCGGTATTATCGACTATGATAAAAAATGTCTGGAGTTAAGGTTATATAAACCTGAGATGAGTTTTATTGAAAGTTTTCCAGTAGCACGGGAGGATAATAAAACCTCAAGACCGTGGCACAGTTGTGTGAATTCCGACTCATTTTTAAAGCAGGATCAAATAACAAACCCACCTTCTATGGATAATAAATCTGAAGAAGAAAATGTAGCGAGAGTAGCGCCGGCTACTAGCGATAAAATCGTAATAGCACCTCAGTGCAAGACTATAGTAGAAATGCCATTTCGTATTCAAATAAACGACGAAATCGTTATAAAAAATAAAGAGATATTACCAGAAATATTTCTCGCAGCAACGACAACTAAGCCTCGTAATAATAAGTTGCAAATATTACTTTTAAATAGTAATGAAATTGAAACTGTAGTAGATACTCGTAAAATCAATTTTGACTATGACAAGCTTAATGAATATAATATCTTAAACTATCGTCGCGATGAAGATCCCGTAAATCGTCGACTGGAAAGATTGAAATCCTTTTTAAAACTCGACCATTGTAATATCGAGGAAAAAACCTCAATAATTAATATTTGTAGAGAATACAACGACATCTTTTTCTTGGAGGGCGACGTACTGACATGTACTGATGCCGGATCTCATACAATCCAAACCCAATTGGATATAATCCCAGTGTACATAAAGCCATATCGGCTGCCGGAATCTCAGAAGAACGAAATTCACCGGCAAGTTAGTGAAATGTACGAAGCAGGTATCATACAACATAGTAAGAGTCCGTGGAATTCTCCACTCATCCTAGTACCAAAAAAAGCTGATAGCCAAGGTAACAAACAATTTAGAGTTGTGGTAGACTTTCGTAAGCTCAACGACATTACAGTCGGAGATGCTTACCCACTTCCAAATATATGCGATATATTGGATCAGTTGGGAAAATCAAAATATTTTAGCACTCTCGATTTGGCGAAGAGATTTCATCAGATCTTGGTAGATGAACGTGACCGAGAGAAGACTGCTTTTAGTACTCCTTTTGGTCACTACGAGTATAATAGAATGCCACTTGGTCTGAGAAATGCCCCGGCAACATTCCAGAGACTAATGAACAATATCCTCATGGGTATACAATGAATAGAATGCTTTGTATACGTGGGCGACATTGTTATATATGGGTATGATCTGAAGGATCATAATAACAAGCTGGTACATGTTTTGGACAGACTGAGAGAAAATAACCTTAAACTTCAACCTGAGAGAGAACTCAATTATTTGGGTCGTATAATTTCTGAACATGGTTTGAAGCCAGTTCCAATGAAAATAAGGCGTAGCTAAAACGTATCCTAGACCGAAAAAAGAAAAAAATGTAAAATCTTTCCTAGGATTCATAGGTTATTATAGACGATTTATACCCGTCTTCTCTGAAATTCTCTAAACCTTTAACAAAATTACTTAAGAAAAATGAAACCTTTAAATGGGACGCCTTCTGTGAGGAGGCATTTGTGTTATTGAAAGAGAAACTCATCCATGCACCTGTATTGGCTTACCCAGATTTTGAGCAACAATTTCCAGTAACAACTGACCCAAGTGACGTAGCACTAGGAGCTGTGCTGTCGCAAGGCAAACTGGGAAATGATCGTCCTATTTGTTATGCCAGTCGTACGCTTAATCCAGCGGAAATGAGATATTCAACGACAGATAAGGAGTTACTGGCAATAGTCTATGCAGTAAAGCAATTCCGACCTTATATGTATGGGAAAAAATTTACTGTTCTAACAGATCACAAGCCTTTGCAATGGCTCATAAACTTGAAGGAACCATCTCTCGATTAATGAGGTGGCGAATTTTATTAGAGGAATATGAGTATGAAATAAATTATAAACCTGGTAAATGTACTGCTAACGCTGATGGATTAAGTCGAACAAAGATCAACGAGTCTGAAAATGATGATAAAATTATACGGGCTCTGACCCGAAATCAAACAAAAAAACAACTCGAAGTAAACTCCCCGAGAAAAAATGATCTAGATAAAAATAGTACAAATGGCAACACAATAAAAACATATTTGGTAGAATTAACTGAGAGTATGGAATCTCTTATAACACGAAAAGTGAAATACAAATATTTTCTGTTACCTCTGTTCAACACCACCGAGTGACTTGAATTAACGGAGCTCTTCCCTGCTATTAATAATATTAAGATAGGTGAATATGAATCATTTAAAGTGAATAAAGAATTCTTTTATAAAACCAAAATACCTATCCCCATAAGAACTGAACAGGATAAGGAGTACATTAAAAAATCCTTAAAACAATTTTTAAAGTCATGTGAAAGAAATCGAATTACGGAGTTTCACATCTCAATACCTGTCTATAGTAACGACATACTGTTGGAATTTCAGAAAATTTTGAACGATTTAAAAGTGCACACCGAATTAAAAATATTCCTTTATCGAAATATCAAGACTCATGTTAAAAGTTCTGAAGGTGGACATCAAGGTTTTACCAGAACACTCAAGCGTATTAGGATGAAATACCATTGGCCAAGTATGCTCAGGGATATGAAGAATTATATTCGAAGATGCGAATCGTGCCAAAAAAATAAGCTAAACAAATTTAACAACATACCCATGAAAATAACTACAACGTGTTCGCAACCTTTTGCAAGAGTAGCGTTGGACATTGTAGGTCCGCTTCCTGTGAGCTATAGGGGAAATAAATACATCCTCACCTTTCAGGATGATTTAACTAAGTTCTCAAATGCGATGCCTATAAGTAACGCAGAGGCACACACTGTAGCAGAAGAATTTTTCAAAAATATACTATCAAGACATGGTATTCCCGAATCATTGCTTACAGATCAGGGCAGTAATTTTGTCAGTAACATGTTTTCAGAGGTGTGTAAGTTGTTAAAGATAAAGAAAATACAAATTACTCCTTACCATCCACAGACGAATGGTGCTCTGGAGAGAAGTCACCGCACTATAGAGGAATACTTACGACACTACGTTAATAATGACTCTCAGACTTGGGACGAATGGATACCGTATGCAATGTTCGTGTACAACACCACTCCTCATAGTAGTACTAACTTCTGCCCTTATGAACTTCTTTACGGATATCCACCAAAAATACCTACTACTCTGAAGCAATCACCTCAAACAACTTATAACTACGAAAATTACGCTAATGAGCTGAAAGTGCGACTACAGCATGGATATCAATTAGCGAGAGAAACCATCGTAAAACATAGAGACAAATCCAAAGAATATTACAATGGAAACAAAAGAAAAAAATCTTTTAACATAGGAGACAAAGTATTATTAAAAAAACACGTGCGACTGAATAAGTTTTCAGCCCTATGGGAAGGACCCTATGAGGTTATCAAACTAACTTCCGAGGAAACGACCAAGATAAAGATCGGAAATAAAACGGAAACTGTCCATAATAATAATAATTTGAAACTATTTGTAGAATGAACTTAAAAATTGATATCCCTTGATGAAATTTATATATATAGCACCCTATTCTTCCACACCCACTTTTATGTACAGTAAAGGGTAGCATGATAAATAGCTCTAATAGATTGAAAATTTTAACTTAATTGCAGCTCAACGAATTGCTCAAAGTTACTCATCCAGTGTTGGATTATCTGACACTACTATTAAGTTAATTCTTATAAGAATATTCAATTGTCCCTAAACACTTTTCCTAACCGCAATAATGTGTTGGTGTAACTAACCGTACATAATTCGAATACTGACTTATTTCTTACAATGCTTTTGCTTGGGTTCTTCTGATCGCTCGTATGCTAATTTTTCTATCAAAAATATTTACTCTCAGCATCGAATTTAAAATCTAAAATTTTTCCAGATATGATTTGGACAATAGTCCTCCTTGCAACTCTAACCGCAGTCCGATCTGCCGGAATCAAGATTACTCCAATAAACAATGCAGGAATATTTTTTGAAAATTTAGGAAACGTAGAATTCTATTCTAATGAATGGAAAATTGTAATATATTATGATTTAATAGGAATTAACTTGGGTGTAACCTATTTAAAGAAACACGCAATGGAAATTAATGACTTGTGCGGTGTGTTAAGGAACGAACCAGCATTTTCATAAGTATGTAATCGTACGGTGTTAGAAATGAACCACCTGATACATGACATTGAACAGAACATTATCCTATTAGATCCAAAACTAAGGACAAGACGATCGTTGTTCGATATTGTAGGAACAATAGGCAAACCTCTTTTTGGCATCCTAAATGAGGATGATGCTAACCATTATGATGAGGAAAACGAAATCTAAAAAGGAACGAAGAATATTTGAAGTATTCGATAAAAAACCAAACCTTGATACTGGAAACCACAGAGAATATCTTTAATAAATCAATAAATGATATTCAAATGCAATTTGTAACTCTAAGTAACAATTACAGAACGCTTCGAGGTTTTATGGATGAACTTCACAACGTAACGTATGCTAACAGGATTGTCGCTGAATTTGAATAACTTACTTCCCTAAACACTCTTTTGATATTAAGGTACCAAGGAGTAGTTAGCACAATTATCAATCTCGTAACAGATGTCAGACACGGGAAACCACACCCTTCTATTATTTCTCCCAGTCAATTAGAGACCCTCCTCGTCACAATACGGAGAGAAATCTCTAGTGAGCTTAGATTACCAAGTTCATTAAAAGAAACGAATCTGTTATCCATATATCATTTGGGAAAAATGAGTACCATTGCTTACAACGGCAAAATTATATACGAGCTTAGAATTCCACTTCCTTACAAGGAAGACTACCAATTATTCAAAACCCATTCCTTACCTACAATTTATAAAGAAAATTTCACTTTCATCCAACCTAGTACTGAATTCCTAGTATTTGATTTTAATCGTGAACATTATTATATATGGATACACACGAACTAGGAAGTTGTGCCACCGACAGTGAAGCACAGTTCCTTTGTCAACTAAATCACCCCATTTTTAATGGAAATAAAGACAATTCAATATGGAAAGTTAATTTACTCAAACGAGAATATTCTAAGTTACAATCATGCGATTTTCGAACCTCGAATAAAACAATCTTCTGGGTACAGCTTTTTCAAGCAAATAAATGGTTATTCTCAACTAGGATAAATACTTCAGTAGACGTGATATGTAAACAACATATTACTCCTTATACTTTGGTGAGAACTGGAATTATCGAAATCAGTAATAATTGTTACCTGAGAACAGAATTTCTGACCATTAGAGCATACTGTAACGGCTATAATTTTTTTGTTGCAAGTAAAGAATATCTTTTCTTGGGGTACGAGGTCTTATTCTCTCAGCATTGGGCAGCTCATTTTTTTTTAATTCAGACTGGTTAAACGTCCAATGAATTTCTTCTTTTTGCTGCAAATGCATATGGGAAAGAAAAATTTTATTTCTTCTTTGCAAGAAAAAGGCAATAAATTGAGTCCAAGCGGAAATTAAGCTCGAGACACTCAATAAAATAAATCGCTTGCTTAACGTTTTTTTTAAACAGAAAACTAGAAATGTAATTCGAGCATTTCCGATGATCCCAACAAAGGCGCTAACCGATAAGGTGCAATGCACCCGCGTAATTTCCTCTGGAATCGCTTTTTTTGGGGGAATGGAGCTTTGAGTAGATCGGGGTGTACAGATTGTTGCCTGATCGTCGAACGGAAAGTAACTGCCATTAAAAGCGGAGTGTCGTGAATAATAGAATAAAAGTGATCTGTAGAAATTTTAGTTCAAAACAGAGAATAAAAGTGATCTGTAGAAATTTTAGTTCAAAACCAAGAATTAAGGTGATCTTTAAAAACTTCCTCCTTTTTGTGGGTGTACCCTAAGTTAATAGTTCACTAGGGACACTAAGTGGTAACTGGAGTGGGTTTAATTTCTTTTTGTATATACAAGGTGAGAAAAGATTACTCTCAAATCGTAAGAAGTGATTTTATCAGTATTTTCGTCTTAACAAGGTGACAGAGCGAAATCGGGCTGTGGGCGGTCTGAACAATTACACGCACAGCTTTAATGCTTTATTGAATAAGATAAAGGAAAGGGAGAACGATAAATAATCGAAAATCGGCAGCGGTCTGCGCCTTCCTGGATAGAGAACACCTGCTGGCTCTGACGTAACTTGAACGCGCCATATAAAAGCGGAAAGATATCTTCATTATAAAAAACAAAACAAAAAAAGATAGATCAGGGGAAATAGTTGGAATAGGAACAGGAGGAGGAAAACAAATATTTTTTTTTGCCTTTTCTTTTTGGTCTACACAGGTTAATCGCCAGGTCGCTGAAGCGCTTCATCGCCGGGATTAACAGACGTAAGTACATGTGTTTCTTATTTACCTGTTTTGTTTGTAGTTCGATTTTCCTTCTTCTGCATTTTTTTTCTTTTGCTTACAGTTATATGTCTAAATGTGTAGTCTTCTTTGATTAGATACATACATATATATATATCTATTTTAAATAAACTTATAACATAGTTTGAACTTTTCCTATATATGTATACATATCTCAATTAAAATCATAACATAGCTCTAGCCTAAACTTTTGAAGATGTTCACGTGATGATCGTTCGCGCAGTTATCTATATATATACATTGTAGTGTCAGATTTCGATGAATTTTGTTCGCAGTTAGACACCTCGATTCATAATTTTCTTTAGGTTAGTCACATACATACATATATTTATCCATTTCAAGTAAATTATAACATAGTTTCAACTTTGAAGATGTTTACGTAATAATCTTACGCGTAAGTATATATATATATATATATATATATATACATACCTTAGTGTCATGTTTTGATGAATTTTGCTCGTAGCTATATAGGCATGTAGATACATATTTTATTTTGTTCTTAGCTATAGACAGGTATAAAGGATTCTTTCTTTTTATTAGACAGATAGCTACATACATAATTAATCAAATACTTATCTAGTTTTAGTGGTTTCAATGAACTTTGCCAGATTTTTAAGATAATGATCTACATGCGTGTTCCAATTTTGAATAAATAAAAACAAAAGAAAAAAAACATGGCTATGAGCTAAATTTCGTGCTTTCGTGTTGTGCCGGGTTTGGTTAGGGTTTTGTGGAAAGTCGAGATGCCGGGGGGGGGGGGGGGCGGGATAAAGTAACTTTCAGGCTCACCTAGGAGTATAGTGAAGGGGGCGATGGCGGGTGATACAGGAAGCCAGGGTGACCCACCATTCTAGGTGGTGTTCCCTTGCCTATCTTAAGCTTTTTCCCTTTATTTTTGTGTTTTATTTGTGTCCATTTCTTCCTGTCTTCCAAAGGTACAGCAATAGGTAGTTGATCGGTGAGTAAAGAACCTACCCAAGCCCTGAGCTTGAGCCGGCAGAAGCCTGTACCGTGCTCATCTAAAGGTCAACTCCCATAGTCCCTAACTAACAACAGAAGGGATGTACGGTAGCCCGGACCAGTCATCTGCTTCGCTGAGTTAGATTGTCGAAAAGCGGGCACGCTCAGAGCTGAACATGACTGGCCAACTGGTTATAATTATGGCGCCCAACCAATCATAATTTTCTGCAGCTTACAAATGAATGTTGTTTTTTGTTGCTGTTTATTTTGACGAGTTAAGATATCAACTGAATACGGTTGTGCTATAAACACGGCGTCAATCTATTAGGTTTGTTCGTTTATAGATTAACTCTGGCTTCTTTAGCACTTTTGCATTCTTAAGTGCTCGTGTCAATGCTTTCGCTAAGTGGTTAGGATATTCCTCACTGCAGGTTTCGCCCTTATGTTCGATTGGTATTAAGGACTCTTAGTGATTTTGTAAAAACCTTGTTAGAGAAGGCTATTATTTTTTTTCACTTATACACCTTTTGGTTTTTATTTTTTTTTATTGTCGACAACATTGCCGTTAAGTAGTGATATGTGGCCTTTGAAGCTTTCCCTGCTTGAGGTTTGATATGTGTTGTCGTTTGTTAAATAATTATTTCTGGGAAAAATTATCCAATCGGTTACTCCGCATGGCGGGCTGTGAGATTGAGCCGATTAATATTCTCTATTAGCCCCGCTGGTGGAGATGATAGTGATTATAGAATCTTTTTACTTACATAGGAGAAACCTTGGACCACTCGCCACTGACTCATCAAACCCTTAAAACCTGAACTAAATGAACCGTGTCACCAAACGAAGAAATATTAACCACTATTCAATTCAGGAAATCTACTTTTTTATCGAATTCTGTTTATGTACTTATAAATATATATAAATATACCAGTACACGTTTGTTGGAAGCTGAAGAGCCAGGGCATCCATTTTATTGACTCACAATCTGCAGTCATAATTCTATTATTTTACAATATACTGTTACGTTTTTATCTCTAATTAACTGTACTTATATTTGCATTTCTATTGGACTTTAATTTTTCCTCTAAATTATTTGATTGTTTTGATTTGGTTATTAGTACTATTTTTTTTCTTAGCCTTTCGTTCAACGCGCTAATAAATCTCTTTTCCTACCCGTAGTTAAGCCGAAGTTAGTAGATATACTATGACAGTACCAGATCACTTTTTTGAGCTTCCAGGATTTCCCCACAGATGGCGCCACCGTCGCTAGGTGGTTCGATTACATACTAAATGTGGGTTTGTGCCTCGGATGTACTGGTTTATGTCTTGGATGTTGGGGATACGAGACCACTTTGGGGGATACGAGACCACTTTTAGCACTCTCCAGCATAGGGAAATAGCATAGGATTTCGATTTTGTTCCTGAAGTGCGCCTATTTTTCATCTCGAATCTTGGGGATACGAGACCATTTTGGGGATACGAGACCACTTTTAGCACTCTCCAGCATAGGGAAATAGCATAGGATTTCAATTTTGTTTCTGGAGTTCGCTTATTTTTCATCTCAGACTCGTAGCCTCCAAGTTTTTCATCTCGAGTTTTGGGATACGAGATCACTTTCAGTTCTATATATTTATGAAGGGGGTGGGAAGCTTTATTGATGGATTTAGTCTTGACTGCGCCCTAGCGGCATTAGCCGGTACTACGGTTTTCTTGGATAGATATGTGGTGCGCCTAAATGTAGGCTTTTGGTTTTGAACTAATATTAGTAATAATTAAAGTTAACGCTAGGAAAATTTTGTTCATGCCAATGGATTCTAGATGGTGGGGGTGGTGGTACTAGGGGGGACGAAATTTCCATCAGAAATCCTCTACGGGCTCTGGTTTTCGAGATATTAGCGATTTTACGTTTTCAGATATAGTTAATATTATTAATAATTCAAGCTACCTAGGATAGTTTTGTTCATGCCAATAGATTCTAGAAGGTGTTATAGGGGCGGGGGGTTAGAGGGGGAACGAAATTTTTATCAGAAATCCTCTACGGGCTATGGTTTTCGAGATATTAGCGTATTAATAATTCAAGTTATTTTTTGCTCATGGAAATGGATTCTTGGAGGTGTAGGGTGGGAGGGGGGACGAAATTCTCATCAGAAATCCTCTACGGGCTCGCCATTTCTTGAGTAAGGTTACCTAGCGGCATTAGCCGGAACTACTAGCATGCCTTGGTTTTGCTGTTTTCTTTTATTAGCTGGGAAGTTCTAGATATCAGCATGACGTCATCTTGGTTTTGTTGTTTTCAAGTGTAGATATCAGCATCATTCGAATTTCACAACATGATATCACCTTGGCTTGCACCATTGAGTCTCAACTGCGCCCTAGCGGGATTAACCGGTACTACCGGGATGTATCATTTGGTCTTGACTGCGCTCTAGCGGCATTAGCAGGTACTACCAGCATGCTCCAGTTTTCTAGCGGCATCGAAATCACTTTCAGTTCTATATATTTATGAAGGGGGTGGGAAGCTTTATTGATGGATTTGGTCTTGACTGCGCCCTAGCGGCATTAGCCAGTACTACGGTTTTCTTGGATAGATATGTGGTGCGCCTAAATGTAGGCTTTTGGTTTTGAACTAATATTAGTAATAATTAAAGTTAACGCTAGGACATTTTTGTTCATGCCAATGGATTCTAGATGGTGGGGGTGGGGGTACTAGAGGGGACGAAATTTCCATCAGAAATCCTCTACGGGCTCTGGTTTTCGAGATATTAGCGATTTTACGTTTTCAGATATAGTTAATATTATTAATGATTCAAGCTACCTAGGATAGTTTTGTTCATGCCAATAGATTCTAGAAGGTGTTATAGGGGCGGGAGGTTAGAGGGGGAACAAAATTTTTATTAGAAATCCTGTACGGGCTATGGTTTTCGAGATATTAGCGAATTTTTCATCTCGAGTCTTGGGGATACGAGACCATTTTGGGGATACGAGACCACTTTTAGCACTCTGCAGCATAGGGAAATAGCATAGGATTTCAATTTTGTTTCTGGAGTTCGCTTATTTTTCATCTCAGACTCGTAGCCTCCAAGTTTTTCATCTCGAGTTTTGGGATACGAGATCACTTTCAGTTATATATATTTATGAAGGGGTGGGAAGCTTTATTGATGGATTTGGTCTTGACTGCGCCCTAGCGGCATTAGCCAGTACTACGGTTTTCTTGGATAGATATGTGGTGCGCCTAAATGTAGGCTTTTGGTTTTGAACTAATATTAGTAATAATTAAAGTTAACGCTAGGACATTTTTGTTCATGCCAATGGATTCTAGATGGTGGGGGTGGGGGTACTAGAGGGGACGAAATTTCCATCAGAAATCCTCTACGGGCTCTGGTTTTCGAGATATTAGCGATTTTACGTTTTCAGATATAGTTAATATTATTAATAATTCAAGCCACCTAGGATAGTTTTGTTCATGCCAATAGATTCTAGAAGGTGTTATAGGGGCGGGGGGTTAGAGGGGGAACGAAATTTTTATCAGAAATCCTGTACGGGCTATGGTTTTCGAGATATTAGCGAATTTTTCATCTCGAGTCTTGGGGATACGAGACCATTTTGGGGATACGAGACCACTTTTAGCACTCTGCAGCATAGGGAAATAGCATAGGATTTCAATTTTGTTTCTGGAGTTCGCTTATTTTTCATCTCAGACTCGTAGCCTCCAAGTTTTTCATCTCGAGTTTTGGGATACGAGATCACTTTCAGTTATATATATTTATGAAGGGGGTGGGAAGCTTTATTGATGGATTTGGTCTTGACTGCGCCCTAGCGGCATTAGCCGGTACTACGGTTTTCTTGGATAGATATGTGGTGCGCCTAAATGTAGGCTTTTGGTTTTGAACTAATATTAGTAATAATTAAAGTTAACGCTAGGAAATTTTTGTTCATGCCAATGGATTCTAGATGGTGGGGGTGTCGGTACTAGGGGGGACGAAATTTCCATCAGAAATCCTCTACGGGCTCTGGTTTTCGAGATATTAGCGATTTTACGTTTTCAGATATAGTTAATATTATTAATGATTCAAGCTACCTAGGATAGTTTTGTTCATGCCAATAGATTCTAGAAGGTGTTATAGGGGCGGGAGGTTAGAGGGGGAACAAAATTTTTATTAGAAATCCTCTACGGGCTATGGTTTTCGAGATATTAGCGAATTTTTCATCTCGAATCTTGGTGATACGAGACCATTTTGGGGATACGAGACCACTTTTAGCACTCTCCAGCATAGGGAAATAGCATAGGATTTCAATTTTGTTTCTGGAGTTCGCTTATTTTTCATATCAGACTCGTAGCCTCCAAGTTTTTCATCTCGAGTTTTGGGATACGAGATCACTTTCAGTTCTATATATTTATGAAGGGGGTGGGAAGCTTTATTGATGGATTTGGTCTTGACTGCGCCCTAGCGGCATTAGCCGGTACTACGGTTTTCTTGGATAGATATGTGGTGCGCCTAAATATAGGCTTTTGGTTTTGAACTAATATTAGTAATAATTAAAGTTAACGCTAGGAAATTTTTGTATGGAACATACTATTACCAGATTCTTATACAATTTTCTTCTACTTTTTAAATTGTGAACTGAGCATGGTATCAGATTCTTATAAAATTTTTCTTATGGTTATTAGATTTTGTATAGAATATACTGCAACCAAATTCTTATAGCCTTTCATTTTGCTGCTATCTATTTTCAGATATTATATATAATGTGCATTCATCTAGAACAAAAATCTATAGCTCGGTTTGGTCACATATGAATTTATATAAGGTTTATAAGGAAATGCAGTTACCAGATTCTTATAAAATTTTCTTCCACCTGTAAGATTATGTATGGAACATACTGTTATCAGAAATCTTCTTCTTTACAGTTTACTCACAGCTAATTATAATCTCCCATACAACTTGCACTACTCATCATCCAAGTGAACCCAAGAGCAGACACTTGCGGTTTCAAAGGTTAAGGTGACGTCAGAGGTCAAGACAATGTGCCAAATCCATATAAATAGTAGTTTCATAACTTGTTTTTGCAATTGATATTTTGCTCTTTAGCCAAACAGATCACTGTTTCTTGGCAAGCTAATTACGCAATAATTTCAACATGAGCTCTAAGGACACTACAAACCTTCTAAAGCCTACGGATGAAAGGAGTAAAGAATATTCATATAAGGCTCAGTCTACATCTATGAAATCGATGCTTTCCAGAAATAAAGAAGAAAGTTTTTCATCCAAAAACGAGTCGACTGTCCCCTACCAACAGGTCGAAAAATCAGGACATTCCAACAAAGATCGCAAAAAGTAAAGATGGAGAGATGTTATTTGTGAAAGTGGTGCACCATGAACCTTTTAACGCCACATTGGTGTAAAGGCATAAGGAATATTCAATATAAGGATCAATCTATATCTATGAAATCCTGGTCTTGCTGAACTAAAGAAAAAAAGATTTTAGACTTAAGCTATAATGCAATTAAAACAAATTATTTCAATAAATGGCATTATTACCATGATACAATTTTTATTTACAATACATATTTTAGACTAGGCTAGACTTAATATATTTTCTGCGGCACACATCATTTAATAGTGATAATTGAAGCAAGAATGATTTTTGCTCACACCGTGTGTCGCTTTCAGCCATATTTGTTGTTTGCAGATGAAGTGAACATACTTTCCTTATGTAATCCATTGGGATCACTTTTGATATATATCATGAAGCTTTCTTAATCATATTATGTAATTTTTTTCAAATGTGGTAAGATATCCTACTAGAGTTATATCATTAAAAATACCCACTCTCAACATCGCGGTCTTCACTATTGAACTTGAAGCATTATCAACTTTTTTCAACCTTCCTGATACTCATACAACACCATTTCGAGGAGATAAATGCCAAATACCATCCAGCAAAACTTTTAACTTAATACATAACTTACAGCACCTACTCTCAACCCACCACCACGATCTTCACTATGGACATGGAGAATTATCATATATCCAGCGAGATTGCTGATAAGGATTTTACTGCTTATTCATAGCTCCCATACAACTTCCACTACTCACCTCAGACAACATATCATACCACATTAATATCATAACAGAGCGTTCGTCTATTAAAGCTTTTCCTTTAACCCACTCTCAACTTAATGGTAAGTAAACAATGTACCTGCCCCCAGTAGTATGAAGATAAAATTATCATATTCTTATCAGCTTCATGTGAACTATGATATCGGGGAATCAATCAAATCTCATAACAGTGTGACTGATTGAGAAATTTTATTGAAAATAAAAAACAATTCGTCATAAAGACTTTTCAATACAAACTCCTAGATACAAAAAAAAACATTAATCGCTCAATTTGCCTGCTTTACTCGGCTATATATGCTAATGCTTTAATTTCCATTACTTCTAATGATTTCATGTGTCTTACCATCCCAAGCAGCCGTGATCAATTTTTACACATCGAATATCATAACATGATCACTCTTGTTTATAAAAGACACCTACAGACTACAACTTACGTAATAGTTGTTGTTGTTGTTTTTTTCAGCAAAAGAAATTTTCAAGTATATCTTCCACTACTCATCTAAGACATCATATCCCACAGATTAATATCGGTTGTTGTTCTTTTCAGTTAAAGAAATTGGAATCTTACATAAATCGCTCAGTTTGTTTACTTTAATCGGCTGCTGTGCGAATTTGTTTACTTTGCTGGACTGTGCGAATTTGAAGAGCAAAATTACACATTTACTAATTTCCATTACTTATCTAAGTGAACATATCTACCTACATTCGCCCCAATCAGCTTCGCCTGATCTATTTTTAGATATATGATCATATGGTGCAATCTTGTTTATAAAAAACACCGACAGATTAATATCATCAAATCTTTAATCCACAACTTATTAGCTCTCTCCAGCATAGGGAAATAGCATAGGTTTTCAATTT
Organism: Dioctria rufipes; assembly: GCA_963924295.1. Lineage (NCBI taxonomy): Eukaryota > Metazoa > Arthropoda > Insecta > Diptera > Asilidae > Dioctria > Dioctria rufipes. The sequence goes on from OZ002744.1 coordinate 116,767,362, forward strand.
TGTTTCTGGAGTTCGCTTATTTAGCTGAGGGGATCAGCCAACCAGATGACGTCATACTCTGGTTTATCAGACGGCTAATGCCGCTAGGGCGCAGTCAAGACCAAATCCATCAATAAAGCTTCCCACCCCCTTCATAAATATATAGAACTGAAAGTGATCTCGTATCCCAAAACTCGAGATGAAAAACTTGGAGGCTACGAGTCTGAGATGAAAAATAAGCGAACTCCAGAAACAAAATTGAAATCCTATGCTATTTCCCTATGCTGGAGAGTGCTAAAAGTGGTCTCGTATCCCCAAAATGGTCTCGTATCCCCAAGATTCGAGATGAAAAATAGGCGCACTTCAGAAACAAAATCGAAATCCTATGCTATTTCCCTATGCTGGAGAGTGCTAAAAGTGGTCTCGTATCCCCCAAAGTGGTCTCGTATCCCCAACATCCATGACATAAACCAGTACATCCAAGGCACAAACCCACATTTAGTATGGAATCGAACCACCTAGCGATGGTGGCGCCATCTGTGGGGAAATCCTGGAAGCTCAAAAAAGTGATCTGGTACTGTCATAGTATATCTACTGAAGTTCATTCTGCTGGCGATCTAAGCATTATATTCCTATTTTTTTGTTTTTTTTATAGGTATATCTTTAGTCTTTATTGGTTATTCGGTATAGTTATAGTCTCCTCGTTTCTGTATTGTAACAAGATTAGACAATCTTTATACATTCGAAGACAACGAATACCTTATTGTATTTTATCTTACTCGATTAAATTTCGTATTTACTAATAATGGATCCCAAATTCCTATTAGAAGACGAACGCAATGTTGAGTATAAGGTCAGGGGCCTAGATATAACTGATCCCGAAGCCTCTACCAAACTTAGAGAATTATTGGATTTAGAGGCATCGTTTCCTGGTCGAGCACCAACGGTTATGCACGATCCTTCCGCCTTGCTAACTCAGCTAATTAAAGAGAATAAGGCCAAACTCACGACGACTATCAACGCGTGAGATGTCGATTGAGTCACCTAAGTGGGCGTGCTATACGCTTAGCTAGCTCATCGATAGATCATTCAGAAGAGGCCACCGAACAAGTATCGGCCCTGTCCGAGCTTATTAAGGAATTCATGAAAATTAAGATTCCTCCTCGTAAGGACGCCTCTGAGAGCCAAAAGGCCCAAGCCCCTGCAGGAGCAACTAGTACTCCGGCACCAACTAGCTTTGAGACAGGTGTTGAAGGAGCTATGGCCGCTAATGTTGGTACAGGCGCAGCACGTCGACGTATTCAGTTTCCTAAAAGTTTGACACTACCATCTCTGTCGATAATTGGGAATACAGCTGGGAATCTAGGAAGGTCTCCTAATCAGTTTTTTAGCACAGCCACGAATCCTTTAAACTATACAACCCTGACACCGCGCCTGGGCAATCAGAATGATACCTTGTCAACAACAATGCTTTCCAAAGACGATAACTATCCGCTGGATCGTTTAATTTGCATTTTGCCTAATTTCCTCTCAGGTACAGCTGAAGCTGGTTCTGGGTTTACAAGCTGAAATCTCAAGATACGAGTTGGCAGGGTATGAAGACAGCCCTACCCGAGCGATTTGGGAGCTATGTCTCAGAAAGGGAAACGCGAAGGGCCATTGAAACAAGAAGACAAGGCCCGAAAGAAACGTTCAATAATTTCCTGCTGGACGTAGAACGGCTTAACGGTCGGCTTCGAAGACCATTTCCTGACACAGAGCTACTCGAAATTGTCCGAGAAAACATGGACCCGGCTCTGCAGAGTGCCACTACCACGACAATATTCAGATCAACGGAAGAGGTGAGAATTATCTGCCAGAGGGTAGACAAATTGTGGGATAGATCTGGGCACGATCCCCATCAGCTGACTATGGCTCGCACTTTCCGAAATAAAGCTCAAATCGAAGAGCTAGAGGAGGTAATACCCTTGTCAGACTACGTTGATAATGACATTGACCCACAAGTAGCAGCGCTTACCCCAGTGCTAAGGAGAAACACATAAAAATAGCTGAAGAAAATATAGTTGGTCTGCTTGACAGTGGAGCTTCTGTTAGCATATTGGGAAAACACTCTCTAGAATTTCTGCGTAAGAATAATCTTAGTTACAACCAGAGTCAGTCATATGTTCGCACAGCGGATGGCTCACGGAATTCTATCGTTGGTCATATAAACTTGACCGTCCGTTATGCTGAGAAAACAGAAACCATCCATTTTCACTTAGTGCCCAGCTTACAACAGGAACTTTACTTAGGAATTGATTTTTGGGATGCTTTTGGCATTACCCCTGCTGTAATAGATTCCCTGGATATTGATAAAACAACGAAGATCCAGCCCCCGCAACACACCCTCACGCTAGAACAAAACGCCCAACTGGAAGACCTCAAACATCAATTTCCATCCTTTTCGAAACATGGCTTCGGCCGTACAAAGCTGTTGGAACACAACATTGACATAGGAGATACTCCACCAATAAAGCAACGTCACTATCCGGTATCCCCAGCAGTTCAAAAGCTGTTATATGAGGAACTGGACCGAATGTTAGCCATGGACGTTATCGACGAGATTCAGAGGTCCTGGAGCTCTCCAGTGGTTCTCGTGAAAAAATCTAATGGGAAGGTGCGACTGTGTCTAGATTCTCGCAATGTAAATTCTGTTACCAAGGAAGATGCTTATCCACTACCATTGATAGATGGACTCTTAGGTCGCCTCCGGGAAACCAGATATATCTCAAGCTTAGATCTGAAAGACGCATTCTGGCAGATACCACTCGCAGAGTCCGCTCGTGATGAGACTGCATTCACAGTTCCTGGAAGGCCGTTATATCAATTTAAAGTCATGCCGTTTGGTATGTGCAATGCCCCTCAAACTATGTGTCGCCTTATGGACCGGGTAGTGCCACATCAATACCACGATCGAGTATTCGTCTACCTAGATGACTTACTCATTACTTCCACTACGTTCGATGAACATTTGGACTTGCTGAGGGAAGTCGCTTCCCTGCTTCGTCAGGCAGGACTGACCATAAACGTTGAGAAGAGTAAGTTCGTTCTTCGTGAAATAAAATACCTTGGCTATGTGGTAGGTGAAGGTGGTCTGAGGGTCGATCCTGAAAAGGTGTCTGCGATTGTAAATTTTCCTAGCCCATCTACAGTCCGGCAAACACGCAGACTACATGGCATGGCTGGATGGGACAGGAGATTTATCCCAAACTTTTCGAGCATCGCTGCTCCGACCACAGAGCTTCTGAAGAAGGGTGCAAATTTTCAGTGGACTCCGGAGGCTTAAGAAGCCTTTAAACAACTAAAAGAACACTTATGTTCGGCCCCACTGCTAGCTAATCCGGATTATACGAAGCCCTTCTATATAAGATGTGATGCCAGCAGGCTTCCACTTTACAATCATCACCGACCACCAGAGTTTGAAGTGGCTAATGTCTCAAAAAGAAATTACGGGGCGACTCGCACGAAGGAGCTTAAAACTACAGTCGTTCGACTTCGAGATCGAGCACGTAAAAGGAAGTCAAAATGTAGTGCCGGATGCATTATCTCGAATGTATCTTGATTCGGCAGAGGCGACTATCTCTGACCTGAGCAAGCTAGATTACCTAGTAGACCTTAAATCAGCACATTTCTCTGACCCGGCTTACGTAGGTTGGAAAGACAAAATCTCTGCTACACCAGCACAGTATCCTAACCTGCAAGTCACTGAACTGCACATTTTCATTCGTATTGAGGGCGGTGGTGATAATGATCTATCCGATATCCTCAGTTGGAAACTCTGGATTCCTCAAGGACTGACCAAAGATTTAATTAGTAGGGAACACGGGAGTTATACTGCAGCTCATGGCGGAATCCATAAAACCCTCGACAGACTGCGAAGATATTATTTCTGGCCAGGCATGCGTCAACAAGTCCGCGCCTATGTCTTACAATGCGATGTCTGCAAACAAACCAAAGCTCCAAATTGCAGGCTAAGGCCTAAAATGGGAAACCAGATTGAGGTAGAAAGGCCATGGCAGAGATTGCATATTGACTATATTGGACCCCTTCCAAGAAGTAAATGCGGGAATACCACCATCCTAGTCGTTGTAGAGCAGTTTACCAAATTCGTACTACTAAAGGCTTTTCCCCAAGCTAAAACTAAACAACTCATAGAATATCTGGAGGAAAATATATTTCACTGTTACGGGGTACCCGAGATTATACATACTGATAATGGGCCACAATTTATCTCAACAGATTTTGCTCGCATGATAGAACGTTTCGACATTCGCCACACAAAGACTGCAGGATATTCGTCACAGTCGAATGCTGCATAAAGAGCTAATCGCTCCATCGTGGCAGCAATTAGGTTGTATGTGCAAGAGGGACATACCAGCTGGGATTCCCAGCTAAGTGATGTCGCTTGCGCTTTGCGTAATGCAACGCATCAGTCAACCAAATTTTCCCCTTATTTCTTACTTTACGGATACCATATGATCTTACATGGAGGTACATACAATCTTCTCCGCCAAATTGATGGCTTATCAGAAGGTAACTTCGAAGTATTACCTAGTAACTACAGACTTCCACTAGTACACGAGCGAGTGAAAGACCATCTCCAGGAAGCATACCAGAGAACGCTCACACCTATAACCTTCAAGCGCGGCAGATCACGTTCAAACCAGGACAAACTGTATATGTCCGGAACTTTGTACAGAGCAAAGCCGCAGACAAGTTCGCGGCCAAACTTGCCAACATGTTCATCAAGGCTCGCATACGGAAAAAGAATGGTAACGTGAACTATGAAGTTGAAAATATGGATGGTAAGTTTATTGGCGTCTACCACGCAAGCAACATTCGCCAGTAAAATCCTAAATCCTAAATCATTCTATAAAATACATATCGGTGTTCAACTCGCAAAAGAGAGGAGTAATATATATAGAGTAGCTAGACCATAACCTCGCCCTTAACCTTTTCGAATCCAGACCCTGTATTTGGTCCGGAGCCCTATATGAATTTGGCTGGCTGCTCGGCTTACGTCTTAGCACGGGTAGCAAATATGCTCAACCTTAATAACCAAGCCTTTCTCTATACAGAACGGTTACGGACGAGAAATTACAACCATGTGGAAGCCAATGGAGCTCTCTCCAACAACCGGCCTATTATTGGTGATTGGTCTTATGATAACTGCTCGTATTGCCTGCGGAATCATCGCCTACGACTGTGGTCATGAAAGAGTGAATCTCACCGCCATTTCACTGGTATCCGTTGGTCCATGCATATTTAACAATAAAGAAGTGGTCAACACATCTTTCAATGCAAAATTAACGTCATACAGTCAGTGTACAAATGCGGTATGTTCAGCCATCTCTCTCTAGTACCTGGAGGATTGAGAACATATATCATGGATATAAGTAAAGAGAACTGCATGAACACTCATAGGTATAACACTCTTAAATTACAAAACGGCAGAACAATTGCTGATATTAAGACGAATGCTTCAACCTCATTGACCGAAGTCGTTGGCGGGTCAATCGACCAAAACGGAAATTGCAACGGAGTTCCGTAAACGTCAGGAGCAAATTTCTGGGATAGTGTTGTGGTTATGCATGCGATGGAAGTAACCATTATGGACTACCAAAGCTCGGTCCGCATTGATGACAACATGGTTATTCTACGAAACAACGTGCTATGTCCCTACCTGGCTGGTAAATGTACGGATCCAGAATACGGAATGAGTTTTTGGGATCTCATCTCTGACAATTCTTGCGAAAGTCAAAAGTATGACGTATTATGGCAAGGTATGGCTACGAAGATTAGGACCGCGAACAAATCCATTAGCAACATCACATACACCGTGACGTCCGGAGAAATAATCTTTGCACTCGAAGTTAAAAAGCAAGTATCCGTTTGTCGTTTCCCCGGTTTTCAAACTGAGCATCCAAGGCTGATCATTGTACCTAAGGCAGCATCCGATTACTGGTTTAGGAAAAGAACCCTGGATACACGTAACCTCGATCTTTTCACGTACATTAATTCGAAGTTCGGCTATGTTGACCGTCACTTTAAGGGTCAAGTCGAGAAACTATACACCAATCTCCTGAGGTGAAATGCGAACTATAAAGAGAACTACTTCAAACCCAGCTAATCATGGCCCTCCACCACCCGGCAGAGTTCGCTCTTATAAGAATGAAACAGCAAGGGTTTACCGCTGTACATAGGGGGGAAATCATCTACTTAGTGAGATGCCAACCAGTTGAAGTCACTGTTCGGAAGAGCAACCGGTGTTATATGGAACTACCAGTAACTTATGGAGAACGTGACTACTTCCTAGCTCCGTTAACGCACCTACTGCAGCAGCGTGGAACTGAGATTATCTGTTCAGATTTTCTGAGCCCAGCATACTATATTAGAGGAACCTGGTACGGGACCAATCCGACAATTCACCAAATTAAAGAACCATCTCAACTTCAACCATCAAACACCGCTGATTGGTCATACGAAGACCCAGGAGAACTTATTCGGGCAGGAATTTACCACAGCGAGTCTCTGGAAAACCTTCGCTACCAGATCATGTATCCGTCCGAGAGGCTAGCCATTACTAACATACTTACGCAACGTGTAATGGGTCAAGATGTTCACCACCAAAATATTAACGCCGTCAACCTTTTATCTCCAAAGACAATGGAGGACCTAGTTACAACGGTACGGACAAAGTTATGGGGCGCTTTCAATTTTTTGGGAAGTGTCTGCTCCTCCTTGCTGGGAATTTATGTGTGTTTGAAGGCAGTCAAGTTTGTCATCGATACCTTCATCAATGGCAAGGTTTTCAGAGCGATTTACGGGAGGAGTTGGAAACTATCAGCAGCTGTGTGGAACACCATGACAAACCATATCAACCACATCAACAGCAAGCTACTGCATATCCGGACTCCGTCACTACCCATCTACCCCATGATCGTCTCGCCAGTGCCTCAACGGAAGAAGAAGCACAGACAACATCATCACCTGGAGCTTCAAAAAACACCATAGACGAAATAATCACGCTTAAGGACCGAGTAGCTCATCTGTACCCCAACACCCAGCCTTAGAAGAGCATAAATCTCTCAGTGATACACTTCTACCGTGATTAAGGTCTTTCCAATCTGCAACCAGATCGCCTGAAATTTCCCGAAAAAAAAAAATTAAGTACCTTCTTACATACCTTTGATACATTTGTGTTTACTTTGTCTCTTGAATAAAAAAATTCAGCAATAGCTTACTAAGATTTTCTAGCAAAAACCTATCTTCTTATATCTTACAGGGTATCCATATCATCCTTCGTAAGACTTATGCCCGGCTAGCTCAGTCGGTAGAACATGAGACTCTTTGATCTCAGGGTATGGGGCGTCCCCGCGTTGGGCCTTACTTATAGGATTCAACTACAGCCGTAGTCTTCTCTCAGCCTCGGAAAATTCCTCTTTGGAATGGGAACTTCCGAACCTGACCTGTAACGGCAATAATTTTTTTGCTGCAAGTAAAGGATGTCTCTTCTTGGGGTACGAGGTCTTATTCTCTCAGCATTGGGCAGCTCATTTTTTTTTAATTCAGACTGGTTAAACGTCCAATGAATTTCTTCTTTTTGCTGCAAATGCATATGGGAAAGAAAAATTTTATTTCTTCTTTGCAAGAAAAAGGCAATAAATTGAGTCCAAGCGGAAATTAAGCACGAGACGCTCAATAAAATAAATCGCACGCTTAACTTTTTTTTTAAACAGAAAACTAGAAATGTAATTCGAGCATTTCCGATGACCCCAACAAAGGCGCTGACCGATCAGGTGCAATGCACCCGGATAATTTCCTCTGGAATCACTTTTTTTGGGGGAATGGAGCTTTGAGTCGATCGGGGTGTACAGATTGTTGCCCGATCGTCGAACGGAAAGTAACTGCGTTTAAAAGCGGAGTGCCGTGAATAATAGAATAAAAGTGATCTGTAGAAATTTTAGTTCAAAACAGAGAATAAAAGTGATCTGTAGAAATTTTAGTTCAAAACCAAGAATTAAGGTGATCTTTAAAAACTTCCTCCTTTTTGTGGGTGTACCATAAGTTAATAGTTCACTAGGGACACTAAGTGGTAACTGGAGTGGGTTTAATTTCTTTTTGTGTATACAAGGTGAGGAAAGATTACTCTCAAATCGTAAGAAGTGATTTTATCAGTATTTTCGTCTTAACAAGGTGACAGAGCGAATTCGGGCTGTGGGCGGTCTGAACAATTACACGCACAGCTTTAATGCTTTATTGAATAAGATAAAGGAAAAGGAGAACGATAAATAATCGAAAATCGGCAGCGGTCTGCGCCTTCCTGGATAGAGAACACCTGCTGGCTCTGACGTAACTTGAACGCGCCATATAAAAGCGGAAAGATATCTTCATTATAAAAAACAAAACAAAAAAAGATAGATCAGGGGAAATAGTTGGAATAGGAACAGGAGGAGGAAAACAAATATTTTTTTATGTCTTTTCTTTTTGGTCTACACAGGTTAATCGCCAGGTCGCTGAAGCGCTTCATCGCCGGGATTAACAGACGTAAGTACATGTGTTTCTTATTTACCTTTTTTGTTTGTAGTTCGATTTTCCTTCTTCTGCATTTTTTTTTTCTTTTGCTTACAGTTATATGTCTAAATGTGTAGTCTTCTTTGATTAGATACATACATATATATATCTATTTTAAATAAACTTATAACATAGTTTGAACTTTTCCTATATATGTATACATATTTCAATTAAAATCATAACATAGCTCTAGCCTAAACTTTTGAAGATGTTCACGTGATGGTCGTTCGCGCAGTTATCTATATATATACATTGTAGTGTCAGATTTCGATGAATTTTGTTCGCAGTTAGACACCTCGATTCATAATTTTCTTTAGGTTAGTCACATACATACATATATTTATCCATTTCAAGTAAATTATAACATAGTTTCAACTTTGAAGATGTTTACGTAATAATCTTACGCGTAAGTATATATATATATATATATATATATATATATATATACATACCTTAGTGTCATGTTTTGATGAATTTTGCTCGTAGCTATATAGGCATGTAGATACATATTTTATTTTGTTCTTAGCTATAGACAGGTATAAAGGATTCTTTCTTTTTATTAGACACATAGCTACATATATAATTAATCAAATACTTATCTAGTTTTAGTGGTTTCAATGAACTTTGCCAGATTTTTAAGATAATGTTCTTGTCAGTAGATCTACATGCGTGTTTCAATTTTGAATAAATAAAAACAAAAGAAAAAAAAACATGGCTATGAGCTAAATTTAGTGCTTTCGTTTGGTGCCGGGTTTGGTTAGGGTTTTGTGGAAAGTCGTGATGCCGGGGGGGGGGGGGGGAATAAAGTAACTTTCAGGCTCACCTAGGAGTATAGTGAAGGGGGCGATGGCGGGTGATACAGGAAGCCAGGGTGACCCACCATTCTAGGTGGTGTTCCCTTGCCTATCTTAAGCTTTTTCCCTTTATTTTTGTATTTTATTTTTGTCCATTTCTTCCTGTCTTCCAAAGGTACAGCAATAGGTAGTTGATCGGTGAGCAAAGAACCTACCCAAGCCCTGAGCTTGAGCCGGCAGAAGCCTGTACCGTGCTCATCAACTCCCATAGTCCCTAACTAACAACAGAAGGGATGTACGGTAGCCAACACCAGTCATCTGCTTCGCTGAGTTAGATTGTCGAAAAGCGGGCACGCTCAGAGCTGAACATGACTGGCCAACTGGTTACAATACAATATGAATTTAACCGATCTAAAAAAATATTTTGTACCTTCATTAAACATAACCCAAATTTTTAACCAAACTATTAAGTTTAAACCAAGATCTGATATTGTTGGCTTAATCAAATATTCTATGCCAAACGAGCTCAAAGAATTATCCGATCAAATAAAGACCCAAAAAGAACAAGTAGAAATAAGGCTAGAATCAGTAAACCCACACACAATACATCATTACACACTTGGTTACTTATCATTTCTGATAATATTAATAATAATCTCATACATTATTTACCCAAAATGTAACGTTTGTAAAAGAAAAAACAGGTCAGAACCGAAAAATGAGAGTAGTAACTTAGAAAGTCCAGATCGAGAAACACACATTCATGTAACTCGAGCATTTTAATAATAAAAAAAAAACAGAACCAAAAAACAAATTACGTTTGTTACTTTTAATGATTAACCAACTTTTCATTGGTAGATCAATCGGAAACGAGCCAATCCAAACGACAGACATTAATGAATATGAAAGTAATTTGCTTTTATTTAGGTATTTCTTTTATAGAACTAGTACCATTATGTGTGTAAAATTATTAATAATTATATATCTTTATTAATTTTAGTGCGCAAGGTTACGAAACCTAAATGCCTTCAATAATTTTAGTACATAAAGTTATCAAAAATAGATATCCTCAATAAAAAAGGGGAACTGTGTAAAATAGCAAAATAAACAGTTAATATAATTATATAAACAGTCAGCAATTAAATATATACAACAGAATAAATAAATCTCAAAAAAAAAAATATAAATATATAAGTTTCTTAGATAATTTTATTCAAAATAGAGTAACAATACAAGAATTTTTATAAGTAAATATGTAGGTAATCATTTATACTTACCATAATTGTAAAATATATGTACCTTGAAATTACTTCTAAATCTATCCCGACGCAATTGCCATAAGAACTTTCTTTCCAGAGAATGCTAATAAAGTTTATTCATTTTACGTAAATACTTGACAACATTTTTGGTTTGGAACAAGTTTCGAAGTTTTAATTCATCAGAAAATTCTTCACCATTTCAAGGCTATGAATTTGCTTTTTATTAGGGCGAAGGGATGTTGTGATCCCAAAATCATAGCCACATGTACAATTACTTACCCCCTATGGACATTCCAAAAGAACATAAGCATAGATTGCATAAGCATTCATATTGTAGTCTCAAAATACCACACCATGCATATACAAATATCCATATCCAAAATGTACAAATATCCATAATTACTTACCCTCATAAATTTCTTCATATGTCCAAATATGCACAAAATGCACAAATATTCTTATTACTTACCTCCATAAATTTCTTCTCGCATAAATAGCCACTTATGAAAAGTAAACAGAATGCGTGCTCAACATTTTTGTTCAAACATAAATCACGGAGTTAATGTACTCCACATCGCATATCACTCGCAATTTCAAGAGCGGGATAAATTACAAGACCCAAGCCAAGAAATTGACGAAGTCACATGCTTTAAAATCGTCTTATCTTTCCATTTTTTTCATGCTTATTGTCGGATTTGCCAGTTGAATGCACCAATCAGAAAAATTTTTTGATACTTTTGCTAACGCAGAGGCGTCAGATATTTTCGATGATGAAAATATGTTGCATGACTAAAGAAGTCTTTTTTTAAGGAAATTTAAAATCTTAATTCGAAGTTTATTTGATCACTTAAAAAAATGTTATCTAATATAAAATTGAAATTAAATTCGTTTTTTAAAGAGTGTTTTTTTTTAAAGAAAACCCTACCTGAGCTTTCCCCTTAAGTCGCTCTTCTCCCTAGGGAAAGCACAGCGACAAATTGGGTTACAACACATGTGGTCACAAGTGAAGCAAAAAACTTCACACATCCATGAAAACCGTAGCATGCTGGTAGTACAGACCAAATGACACATCCAAGACATAAGCCAATCAAGACTCAATGGTGTATCCAAGACATAAGCCAGTCAGGACTCAATGGTGCATTCAAGGCATAAACCAGTATAGTCAAGACGCAAATCCATATTTAGTATGTAGTCAAACCATGTAGCGATGGTAGCGCCATCTGCGGGTGAGAGTTCTAGATAAAAACTGTGGTCCAGAACTCTACCCATATATAGCAACTTTAAAGAATATTCACACAACACCTCCATGATCTCATGGTAAAACGCATCGGATTCTACAGAACCAAGCGTTCTCGGTTCGATTCCAGCAAAAAAAAATCCAACATTATTTTATGAAAAAATCATCTAAGACAAGAGCTTGAACAGCTCACGGGGCCAGCTAACCTGTTGATGTCATCCCCTGGTCAGCCAGATGGTAGGAGAGGAATTCCCCAGCCATGCCATGTGACGTAGACCACTAGACGGAATCTCCCAGTGGCCCAGAACCTGGTTCAGCACAACCAAAATAGTTGGAATTTTCCGGACACTTTTTGTATGAAAAAAGTGCGCCAGAGCCCCCATAGCGTATCTACTCACGAACTAAATTGGTGTTTTTTCCTCCTGAACGTCCAGTCCGAATATTCTAATATGTACTCGGAAATTTTTATTTAATTAAAATATTTCAGAAATGCACATGAACATGTAAAAATTATATTTTATGTTATTTTGTTGTGATAAAATGTCTTCGTCATAAAATGAAAATAAAATATTTTTAAAAGTCGTATTCTGTCGTGGTTCCATAAAATTTTCGTAACATAAAATATTTAGATCATTCCGCTTTCTTTTACATTTTGAACAGTTGGCCAATTGACATTTGCGTGATACAATATTAAATCATCCACTAAATAATTATTTATTAAAGCAATTGCTTTCTTAGTAGCTCTTGAGATACTTGGCTGTAAAAGTGCTAAAATATGACAACTCCTGACTGGAGTTTGATATGATCCATGTCCGTAGAAATGCAAAGTGAACGGAATGGATGTCTTTCGATATGAGGCTATATTTACTCGATAAGTATGTGAATTTGGATATAAACTAGAGTTATTCATAAGTTTGCGAAATCAGTTCACAAATCACAATATAAGAAGTTTATTAATTTATCCAGCCAAAAGAACTTTTTAAACCTCAAGTTGGCAGACTCGCATGGATCGTAGGGATCTCAAAGATATCATATCCTATGACCTCTTCTGCTTAAAATTAAAACAGTATAGAACCAAGTGCAAATTTCTACAATTTCTGGAAAAATGTAATTCTTGTGTATGGCGGTGGACATTTTAGTTTTTAATTAAAACTATTGTCACACCACAAATGTCAATTGACGAATGTCATTTTCATAAAATGCGTCAAAATACCTTTAAAATGTACTGCTTAGGTTCTTTTATGTTGTGCTCCATAACAGGAAATATTTTATGTTACTATGCATAAAATAAACTAAAGTTTATGGTACAGAATAGCAGTTTAGGGAGTTATTTTGTTTTAAGGCATAAAATAACTTAAAATGATAAAAATTTACCAGCAAAATAGGGCCCAATAACATATTTTGCACTATTAATTTTAATCTGTTGTTATTAAATTAAACAATGTTGACCCCACGTGTGAGTGGGGAATAACTTCTCCTAGAAACATGAAATATTGAGAAGGAAAATCATAATGAAGATAAATCAAAGCGCCGTTTAAGTATCGCACCAGAATTAGAAGATCAACCATGGCTTAAAACTTAATGGTTTTTGTGTGTCATCCCTAAACCTTACATTTATCTTACTACTTCATTTTGTTTTTATTACGAAAATTAAGCTGGGAAATGCAACGAGAAGGCATATAAAAAAACCATCATAAAACGAGCTAGGAAATGTTTCCAGTGCGATCAAGTATTGGAGCATTTTAGTAGTTATCTGTAGTTACTTAGAACGTACTTAACTTATAGGCTAGACAATACATTATAAATGTCATTAGATTTAATTATTCTAATGACATTTATAATGTATTTGACTTTAATCTCTTCTTATGAAAAGTAAATATCAATATATCTTTACCTGTCGAGAATTCCTTACCTATGCAAGTTTATTTCTTTATGCGGCGAAATTTGAGTCATGGTTGATCTTCTATTTCTGGTGCGATACCTGTACTTAAAAGGCGCTTTGATTTATCTTTTTATGACTTTCCTTCTCCATATTTCACGTTTCTAGGAGAGGTTTTTGACCATTCGCACGTGAGGTTGGTTTCGCATTGTTTTATTTAATATGGAAAAATTAAAATTACTAGTGAAAAATGTGTTATTAACTGTCCTTAACGTAAATATTACCTAAAATTATGAAATAGATTTCACTCGATTTTTTTGCATATTTGCTTTGTTTTCCCACCATTATAAAAATTTTGAATTTCGAAATAATTTCGTTGAAGTATGGACGATATATGTATCAAGACATCATTTCCTTTATCTCGGGGAGTAATAGCACTAGCCTAATAATGTTTCACTATATATTTGGACACCGCCTGAAAACATATCAACGTAGAGATCAGAAATTTTGTACACGGCCTTTTTATAAAAATAGTAAATATAGTTTAAGCAAGTAAAAAAAAGCTGGAATTGGTATAAGACCAATTCTTATGATACCCTAGATGAATGTGCGTATAAAATTTCGTATGGTCACCGAACTATGCAAGTTTAATTTTTGAAGTGGTTTTTCGCATATATTTCTATAACGCTTCGTCGGACAGAAAACAAGGTTATAACCAATTTTATAGGATTTCATATTCTGAAGAAGTTTTAGTACAATAAAAATGTCTAGGACTGATCCTTTTCATAGTATATGTTAAAAACCTAAATTTTTATAAGGCAACACCAAGAAGGCGTTGCTCGATTAAGTCCATTTTTGAAACTTTAATTTTTATTAATATAAGAACACCGTGTACCAAATTTCAGCTCTCTATGTCGATGCGTTCTCAAGCAGTATCCAAATGAATAGTGGAAAACGAAATTTCTGTGTGGCAACCCCACGAAGGAGTCCCCGATTTGTCTCATTTTAGAACTTAATTTTCCTTTATTTTTGTTAAGCCCGTGTACAAAATTTCAGCTCTCTAAGTATACGCGTTCTCGAGTTATCGTACGCATAGACGGACAGATAGACAGACGGACAGACGGACGGACATGCAAAAATCAAAATAACTTCTAATATTATGCGTGGGTGTCTAATCCATTTTGCTCTACCTTGATTTTTTCGAGATGTTACAAAAGGAATGACAAACTTAGTATACCCTATAGATTTTATCTGGGGTATAAAAATGGGCTTAATCGGACAACTCTTTCTTGGAGTTACCATATTAAAATTTAGGGTTTTTACGTATAAATGGTTGTTCTATGTATGTTCTCGCTCAAAGTTTTTGTTTCCACGATTTCGCCACAGATGGAGCCACCGTCGTTAAGTGGTTTGGGCCCATACTAAATATGTGTTTGTGTCTTGATGCAACATTGGGACTTGGCTGTCCTGGTTTATGTCTTGGATGTACCATTAAGTCTTTACTGACTTATGTTTTGGAAATGTCATGTGATCTTGAATGCACCCTAGCGGCATTACCTGGTGCTATCAGCATGCTTTGGTTTTGCTGTTTTCTTACTTGACTGTGGCTTGTCTAAATTTATTCTTTTAGATTCTGGTTTTGCTGTTTTCAAGTGCTGTGCCTAAATTTGGGGTTTGGTCAATTAATAATAGTAATAAATAAAGTTAACACTATGATATTTTTGTTCATGCCAATGGATTCTAGGTGGTGTGGTGTGGGGGTGATAGCTCTAGGTGGACGAAATCTTCATCAGAAATCCTCTACGGGCTTTGGTTTTTACGATATTAGCAATTTCGTTTTGAATTAAGACTAGTAATAAATAAAGTTAACACTAGGATATTTTTGTTCATGCCAATGCATTCTAGTGGTGTGCGGTTGGGGTTTGGGCTCTAGGGGGAATGAAATTTTCGTTAGAACTCCTCTACGGGCTTTGGTTTTCGAGATATTAGCGATTTGGTTTTGAATTAAAATTAGTAATAATTAAAGTTAAAACTAGGATATGTTTGTTCATGTCAATGGATTCTAGATGGTAGCAGGTGGGGGTTTTAATTCTCTACGGGCTATGATTTCCGAGGTATTAGCGATTTTACAAACGCCATTTCTTGAGTAAGGTTCCCTAGCGGCATTAGCGGGGAAGTTCTCGATATCCGCATGACCTCATCTTGGTTTTGCTATTTTCAAGTGCTGCACCTAAATAAGTTTTCTTAACAGGGAAGTTGTAGATATCAGCATCATTCGAATTTCATAACATGACATAACCTTAGTTTGATGCTTTCTAAGCAAATTAATATTATTGCGTTAAGGGAGTGCGTGTATTGAAAAGTTACAGTTGCTCTTTCGAGTGCAAACACCATTTTTTGAGAAAGGTTCACTGACGGCATTAGCTGGTACTACATATGTTTTTCATCTCGGGAATGGGGATACGAGATCACTTTCAGTACTCTCCAGCATAGGGAAATAGCATAAGATTTCGATTTTGATTCTGGAGTTCGCACATTTTTCATCTCGAGTATTGGGAATACAATATCACTTTGGGGATACCAGATCAGTTTCAGTACTCTCTAGCTCTGGTCTTGGAGGCTACTATTTGAACTTGAGGTGCCCTCCCCTGTCTCTGGTTACAGGAGGTTGGCTAAGAACTTTAGTGACAATATCTGACTAGAATTACCTGGGGTGTGTTGGATTGTGCTCCGTTACCTGTACCAAGGTTTAGGTAGAATGTGTGCGGCTTATATGTATTAAGTAATGATGTGAAATACTCTATGCTAATTTATATCGGAGCTGTATGCTCGTCAGCTTGAGTTTGATGTTAGTTGTTTACTTTAGTATGAGTGCCTGTGATATGTTGGGCTGGCCTACTCGGTGGCTGAGGAAACGTTACCTAAAGCGTGGGTGGATATGTGCAGCTGTGTATTTATATGGATGAGAAATGTTGTGAAATTCCCTAAGTGAATTACTGTAATTAGTATTAGTAATAATTCAAGTTAACCTTAGAATATTTTTATTCATACCAATAGATTCTAGAAGGTATCAGCCAAAACCCTCGAGAATTCTTCACAAGCCATGAAAGAGACTCCCTCCCTACCACATGCGAGGCCCAGCGTAGTCCTTACATTCTAAAATATTTGCAGTGTTCTTATGTAAAACTGACAAAAGTTTGATTTGAATAGCTCCTCCGCCCTAAACTACTATTCACACCGAAAAATGGTGTTCTGATAATCTTAAGCTTGCTTTCTTATCTTCCGAACTGTAATAAAATTTTCATACCTTTCCTAACAAAATTATTTAAAAAAATTTATCTTAGCCAAATGACTATGATTTCTCAAACAAAAATTCTCAGCTGAGTAATCATTGTAATGTCGCTGTACCGTCATGCGATGCCGTGGGCTGGTGATATCGAATGTAGCTGGCCTACAGATTCGGACTCCGGCTGCACATACACACATGCACAGCTGAGAGGTATTAAGCGTAAAATGGTAAGGTTACTTTGTAATCAAAACTATTTTATTATTTTGTTAAGGAAGGTATGTAGTAAGTGCAGCCTTTGGCAAGATAAGGAACCAAGCTGTAAATTACTAGAAGACTATTTTCCTGTATGGATAGTAGTTTGGGCTCTATAGCATTTATAATATCAATGTTTGGTACTTTTCCATAAGCATCAATATAGAACATTTTAGAGAACGGACTCCGAACGCACACATATAGGTTTCTGTTTCATGGCTTGGGAAGTATTCTCGAGGGTTTTGTATCAGCACATACAAGAAATATACAGATTTCGGCGGTAGTACTAAGAAAGTGATGTATGGAAGAGCTCATAGCAAATCTCAATAACTCACTGATGTCGGTTAAACATATCATGGGTACGAACAAAACCCTCGAGAATACTTCCCAAGCCATGAAACAGAAATCAATATGTGTGCGTTCGGAGTCCGTTTTCTAAAATGTTCTATATTGATACTTATGGAAAAGTGCTAAACTTTGGCTTTATGTATGCCACAGAGCCTAAACTACTACCCATACAGGAAAATAGTCTTCTAGTGATTTACAGCTTGATTCCTTATCTTCCCAAAGGCTACACTTCGTATATACCTTACTTAACAAAATAATAAAATAGTTTTGATTACAAAGTAACCTTATCATTTAATGCTCAATACCTCTCAGCTCAGTGATAATTGCATGTGTGTATGTGCAGTCGGAGTCCGAATCTGTAGGCAGCTACATTCGATATCATCAGCCCACGGCATGCCATGACGGCACAGCGACATTACAATGATTACTCAGTTGAGAATTTTTGTTTGAGAAATCGTAGTCATTTGGTTAAGATAACTTTTTTTAAATAATTTTGTTAGGAAAGGTATGACAATTTTTTTACGGTTCGGAAGATAAGAAAGCAAGCTTAAGATTATCAGCACACCATTTCTCTGTATTAATAGTAGTTTAGGGCGGAGGAGCTATTCAAATCAAACTTTTGTAAGTTTTACATAAGAGCACTGCAAATATTTTAGAATGTAAGGACTACGTTGGGCCTCGCATGTGGTAGGGAGGGAGTCTCTTTCATGGCTTGTGAAGTATTCTCAAGGGTTTTGGTACGAACCAAACATTTTTTTCAATATAGGCGAAAATTCATTTCTTTCTTAGAATTTAAATCGACCATATTTCTTCAAAATTCGTGTGCATTATAGTAGAATAAGTTATGAGTTGTCTCTGAGCAGTCTCGGCTTCGTGGAGGTTGGATTGATTTGATTGCTTGGGCTTGTTAGCTCAGAAATCGACAACATTTCTTCAGTATTCATGTGGTATATTGGTGGTTATAGACGGTCCGAACCAATTCTGTCTACCGTCTTGCGGGATGAGCTAATTGTGTGGGGTGGGTGGGTGGGTGGGTGGAGGTAAACAGTGAGAGATTTACATAGTTGGATATAAGCATACAAAATTACCAACTTTAACGACATTTTGGCATGGGTACAAATCGCATATTTAGATAAATAACGCCTAAACGGCTATCACTAATCGGCACAACTAAATTAGAGTTTGCAGTTTTGGTATCCGTATTTAAGAAAATTGCAAATTTTAACAAAAAATGGGTTCGAAAGATTTTGTTTCACACATCAGAAATGTTTTAAATATGATAAAGTATTATTGAGGTAAAAATTTCGTTGAAATTGCATTAAAATTGCGAGGAGGCAAAATGTACGGCATACCAGTAGGAAGATTAGTAGGAAGTTAATGTAAATCGACGCACAGTGAAAGTTCAACTTACTCTAATAAATTCAGTTCGTGTATGTCCGGTAACTGAAACAGAAAAAAACAATTTTGTTTAAGGTAAATGTACCAATGTTCGTCTTTGACCTAGTATTCGTCACCAGTATCGCAATACACAAAATACGAAGAGTTTACATCTAGAAGAAGAATACGCAGTTATAACAAAATAACCATTAAAATGTCATAGAATTAGTTCATCAGCACACCCGTTGTAAGCACATGTAATCATTTTGAAACGAGCTTCCAACAGTTGTGGTATATTCAAAGTACGACAAGAGCAGTTTCCTTAACAGTTTGATTAAGAATTACATTAAATTTCTTAAGCTAAGCGGCATAGGTGTTCTTCGTAAATAAGGTAGGTATATTGCTTACTCTGATTATCTGGTAATAGGTTCAATAGTAGTAACAAATTGTAAAAGTTATTATATTAACATAATTTCCTAAAATTTTGGCATTGACGAATACTGGTATACACCAAACAGTAGCAAGTACCAGTTTTCGTCATGTTTGACGAATACTGGTGCATTGCATCATGTTAATATATGTTATTTTCTCTTGTATTCAGAGAGTTATAATGTTGTGTCTTGTCAGATTAGTTTAAATATAGATGTCACAATTAATTGACCAGTAACCGATATCAGTTTTTGGTAATTCAATCTAAGACATTGGTCTCCCTTTCTCTCTGACGAACACCGGTACATTATAGTGACGATAACTAGAAAAGTTCTTTTTTCCCAGATGACTCGCTTTCAGTATTCAGAAAGCGAAATGTTAAGTGCGATAAATGTTGTTTAAAATGGAATGAGTATTAACTCAGCACCAAAAACATTTAATGCTCCTCGGATGACACTTTCTGATAAACGCAGTGGAAAAACACCAATCATCAGAAAAATGGGGCCATCTTCTACTAACCCGAAACTGAAGAAGCACACTAAGCTAAATGTATTTTACATTTAGAGAACTTGAGAAGTGAAAGTAACACGAAAAATTTTCAACTGAGAGAGAATTTGAGAAGTGAGTACGGAATTCCCAAATTCTCTCCACTTGTTAATTCCCAAATTCTCCATTCCACTTATTAATTCTCCGGTGTTTTGCAAGTGGAAAAGTAAGTGGAAAAATTGTATTGTCTACTTTTATTGCGTTTTGTGAAGGTATCTAGGTAGCTAGGAATTTCAAATTGAGTTATTGATTCACTGCGTATCCTGGCTATATTGTAAAAAACAAATTATTTAAATCCATGCATTACTAACAGAGGAACAAGGATTTTGTCTCTCAAAGTACCCGCTAAAAATTACAAATCACGCGAAATTGATCAATTTGGTCGTCGTCCAGTACAGAAGAGATGCTGTAAAATTTTTAAATATACATGGTAAAGCTTGTGTGTAGGATGAAATCGCATCTACATTTTGTCCCCTAATTAAAGATGTAAATAATTTTTGAATCCGATAAACCGTTTTGGAAATAACTGTAAAAGAAATGTAGCAGTCCTTTATAAGGTGAAAAATTGGCCGTTTTTGGTACAAAAATTGACATATTTTCATCTCATTATTGCGAAGAACTGGTAAGTCCTGGAAATTTACTTCCCATGACAAAAATGTTCGAAAGGGAGTACTAATGGATGTGAAACAAAGAACGGAAGAAATATATGCAAAATATGGAAACTGGGGTGTATATGACCGTAGTGTAAAAAAATCGTTTTTCGGCTGTCAAAAGTCAGCTATCACGTTAAAACGATCAAAGACAAACTACACCACTCGATTACCCTCTCCTCCCTCTTTAATTTGGTACCAAACATGACGTAGTTTGAGCAACCCCCTATGAGGGGTGGTACGACCCCCAACCCCCAAAACACCCTGCCCCAAAAATTATTCACCTATATTTTTGTACTCTAAACCCTTAATCTATCAACAAAATTCCAATACTCTACAGCCCTCCCACATAGAGTTAGGCGCCCGTGAATATTGCGATAGCAAAATTTACCGCCGAGGCCGCTCAAATCTGCAAATTACCGTTAATCGAAATAAAATATAGCCTATAATACCCATGCATGGCTAATTACCAAAGTGAATTCTTACTTTTTTTTATTGGGCTTAGAGATCCTGAGCTTACCCCTGCGAATTATTGCAGCTCCTGATATTGTTTTAATTTTTTTTTTAATTTCCCTTAATCAGCTCCCATTTCTACCCCGCACTCTCCCCGCCCCTTTTCATAAGCCTACCTTGTTCGCGCTGAGCTCCCATTTTTTTTGATACCACATACATTCTCCTTCTACTCTCCATTCTCTCGTTATCCCGGAAAAACTCGAGAAAATCTACCCTCCTACATCCCTCAAAAACTACCCCAACAAAAAAGAAATTTAAATTTATTTCGACAGTGGAAGGTAATAGGCAGATGTACCTCACATATGAAAAAAAGTCCAACCCTCTACAACAAAAATTGATACCCTTAATCGTCCCAGGCGATTCGCACTTTTTCACATTTCTTAAGTTTTCCCTAATTCTCCAACCATGTTAGTGAATTGGGAATGGAGAATTAGGGAATTAAGAATTCTAAGAAAACGCAATTCTCATCTCCCAAATTCCCAAATTCTCCGTGCTACAGAATCCGGCACCCTGGAGTTAGCGAAGGAAATATAAGACACTGGTTCAGCGAAATAAAAAAATATTACTGGACTGTTTACTCGACATTATAGAAAACTCGCCAAATAAAATTTTTATGTGCGATGAAACAGAATTCTTTTGAACCTCGTCAAACAATACATTTATTGTTCGGAAAGGACAAAAGATTGTCCATAGCGTCATTAATTCGGATGAAAAGGAATGTATAACTACGTTAATTATGGGAAATGTAGCCGGAGAGCTAGCACCAATAGGTATGAAAAGGGTTCTAAAAATATTTGCCAAATCGGTTCCATCATCTTGGGGTGTAGGGAGGTCAGGTAACGGATGGATGACTTGACGAATACTTCTACAAGCACTTTTTTACTTGACGAATACTGGTACGATACGTACTTTCTAATAATATTTGCTTCAAAATTTAAATTAAGCTCTAAATGTTGAAAAAGATAAACAGCATTATCATGATACCTGATTAGGTATGAATATTATATCAAATTATTGATACCTGTACAGCAAGTATACA
Organism: Dioctria rufipes; assembly: GCA_963924295.1. Taxonomy (NCBI): domain Eukaryota; kingdom Metazoa; phylum Arthropoda; class Insecta; order Diptera; family Asilidae; genus Dioctria; species Dioctria rufipes. Next base: position 116,789,566 of record OZ002744.1, read on the forward strand.
ATTTTCACAATTAACTGATTATCAAAACGAACTTAAGGTGACGAAGACTGGTACATTTACCTTAGTTACCGGACAGGCTGTCCGGACACTGAAAGTATGCTTCAAAAGAGATTGTTTCCTGCTTACTCGCTAATACAATTATGAAATATGGTTTTTATAGGCAGAAAAAATTAAACATGTTTTTTTATTAAACCTTTAGTATTCGGACGCATTTTAAGAAATTCCATTTCTGCTGTCCGACTACCGTTTCAGTGTCCGGACAAAAATATTTAATACGTAATCGATTAATTAAAAATAAAAGATACCTCGATAGTAAATAATCATAATAATTTTCAAAATAATGGATGACAGTATTTATGCATACACATCGAAAAAACGTTTAAAACGATCCACTAATGATGCAAAGATGACCTATGCTATACTAGAGCGAAAATAAATTGAACATTATGAAGTGTGCTGAAAATAATTATGGGATGTTGTTGGCAAATGTTGAATTTCATTTAAACAAGATAACTTGGTCAACACTGTGCAACATATTAAGCAAATGGCCGACGAGGAAGAACATGGCTCAATTGCTGCTTTAAACGAAACACATCATTGATTGCAAGACAAACAGAAAGTATAACCAAAAGCAGAGCAGTGATTACTATTTTTTAAATGGCTCGAGAACTGGACCAATATTTAAAAAGTATCGGATAAGACGACATATTAAATGATTCTGGCCGAATACTAAATGGGGATAAAACGAGTTTTTTTTCTTTGTCCGAAAACCAGTAAAGTAATTACATGCCGGGGATTAAAAAACGTTAATCAAACTTAGATCGGAGAAGAAAAGGAATTTTATATTCTGCAGGCAGAAAAATATTCCCCAATGGTAGCCATTTCGTATTTGCGTCACTAAAGGATGTTGTAAATAGCATCCCACTGAAACTGTTTTTGGGAACAGAAAAAGGAGTAAGAAAATACCAGATGACAGGCACACCTTTCATAGATGGCCACAAGTTACACTTGACGTTAGAGCTGAGTTAAAATTACAAGAAAAAAAAAGTATAATTTTATATGCATTGCCACAAAACACCGCTCTATGATGCAGTCAGCTGACGTTAATTAGAGAAAAATCCTTCGAGAATGGCAGTCAAGAATGTTGGCCAACTTATAACAACAAAAGACTTCCTGCCCTTTGCTGGAAACTGCAATATTGCGAAATCTAAAAATTTGGAAATACTATAAAAAATACTTCAATAAAAGAGGACTCTACCCTTACGACCAGAAAGAAGTTGTTTTCAGTGAATGTGTGAAAAATGTGGTTGAAAATTTTGCAGCTACTCGAAATGGCAACATACCAAGTATAATACAAGAATCAATTCCAGTACAGAAGTTTCAAACTGCTATTGAGTTTATTGAGCTGATGGATCATATGTCGATTTCAATGGGACTTCAGAGCAACACCAGTATTGCACTTTTTCCAGCAGTGCAACACTGAAAATGTTCGATGGGACAATTTTTATTACGGAAGTGCAACACAAGGTTTGCACTCACTTCCCCTACTTTGCACTGGATATTTTGGTGGTGTTATAAATACATATGCAAGTTGAATTGTCATCTGCTCTGTGAAAGCGCACTGTCACGATTATTTGTGAAATTTTTGAGTTACATGAATTACAAGATTTTATTTAGATTATTTGCATAAAGTTTAAGATGAAATTTCTTTCTATATATCAATAAAGAACATTTATTACGTTTGACAGTTCCGTGTATATAATGCATGTGATGGATCACCCAGTGTTATATCTTCAGAGGGATGGCGAAAAATATGCACTCTAAAAGAAAAACACCAAGCGGGTTCAATTCAATTCAACGTCTAAAATAAAGTAACAAAAGAAGAACAAGCAATATTTTAATTGAAAAGCGATGGTGAAGATGACGATTTGAAAATATTGGTTGGGATTCTTGCACCAGATATTAACAAAACAAAACAACATATGCGATAACTTTTTTGAGACTATTGTTTTTTTAGTTATCTACTTTATAATATTTTTAAAATTACTTAGGTATTTTTATTTTCTATTATTGCCAAGTTTGAAGTATTTACCTGCATAAATTCTTCTTTTTATACCCTAGATGAAATCATAGGGGTATACTAAGTTTGTCATTCCGTTTGTAACACCTCGAAATAATGATGGTAGAGCAAAATGGATTGGACACCCATTCATAATATTAAAAGTTATTTCGATTTTTGCATGTCCGTCCGTCCGTCCGTCCGTCCGTCCGTCCGTCCGTCTGTCCGTCTGTGCGCACGATAACTTGAGAACGCGTACACTTAGAGAGCTGAAATTTTGTACACAGACTTTAAAAAAAAAAAAGTAAAATTAAGTTCGAAAATGAGCCAAATCGGGAACTCCTTCGTGGGGTTGCCATATAAAAATTTCGTTTTCCGCTATATATTTGGACACTGCCTGAGAACGCGTCGACGTAGAGAGCTGAAATTTCGTACATGTTGTTTTTACTACATTAGCAAATAAAATGTCAAAAATGGACTAAATCGGGCAACTCTTTATTGGTGTTGCCATATAAAAATTTCGGTTTTTTACGTATACTTTGAAAACGATCAGTCCAAGACATTTTTATGGTACTAAAAACTTCTGCAGAATACGAAATCCTATAAAATTGGTTATAATCATTTTGTCTGTGCGACAAACCGTTCTAGAAATATATGCGAAAAACAATTTCAAAATCAATACTTGAATAGATCGGTGACCATACGAAATTTAATACGGGCATTCATCTAGGGTATCATAAGAATTGGTCTTAGACCAATTCTAGCTTTTTTACTTGTTTTTAAAGAGAAAAGTGCGTTAATATGTGTCCATAATTCTTTGAAATGATGAAATGTATATAGTTTTATGAAAAAGCTCATTTGTGTTTATTTTCTACAAAAAATGATTAAAAAATTTCTTTTAAAAGGCCTATGTCCGGACACTGAAAATTTAGTGTCCGAATAAAACTTTTTTTTCAAACCCCAAAACTATAACAAAATATTATTAAATGACATAACAATTTTTTACTTGCTTAATGTAAACAGCTTAAGTAATAATAAAAAAATAATATATATTGCATATTCTTAATAGCAATAAAATGATTGAGGAAAAAATTAAGATGAAATGTTAGGTGTCCGGGTACTAGTACATTTACCCTAGTTTATGTGAAGCAAATTGGAAGTTCTGCAATATTGCAGCTGCTACAGTGTTCGCACAAAATGTTGCCATTGTTTTTCTCTTAATTACAGAAAATTTCAAGTTTGAAGATTATGAATGTGAGAAATAAAAGAAAATCACCTAGCTTAAAGTTTAGCATTTTGATTCAATATAAAATATAAAATAAAACATATTCAACATATAAAGAAAGTTTTTATGCACTTTATAATTTTTATTTTCCCACGTTTAACTTCGCCAAACAAATATCTTTCTGAAACTCTGCGAATCACAATGACTAATCGTAGGGCGTCAACACGCGAAACTCGAATTTTCAAGTTCGCATTTAATATTTGCTTCGAAATTGTTTCAGATTGCTTCCACAGAAACACTTTTTTGGAAGCATATCAGTTAACTAGGTTACTTCTAATCTGCTCTTCTTTGAAGCGCTTGAAATTTTTCCCGCTGGGGGGATTCAAATAATTTTTCCCGCTGGGGGGATTCAAATTTCAAACTAAGTGTAAGAGCAAAACGTTTCTTGTATTTTATAGAATGCAAGATATTGAAAACATTATTGAATTAATCCACCGCCCCCCCCCCCCCCATCCTTCCTAGGCCATTCAACTCATCCTACAAGCCGGTAGAGAGAATTTGTTCGGACCGTCTACAGCCATTCAATAAATCACACGAATTCTAAAGAATTGTGGTCGATTTAAATTCTAAGAAAGAAATGAATTTTCGCCTATATTGCAAAACATTTTTGGTTCGTACACATGATATATTTAGCCGAGATCAGTGAGTTATTGAGGTTTGCTATGAGCTCTTTCATAAATCACTTTCTTAGTACTACAGTTGATATCTGGGTATTTCTTGTCTGTGGTATCAGGATTGGTCTTAGTTCTAGGGGTGGACAACATTTTCACGAGATATCCTCCACGGGCTATGTGTTTTGAGAAATTAGCGATCTTACCTTTTCACATATAATTAATATGAGTAGTTGAAAAAAAAATAAAATAAAAACAACAACAACTATAATATAAGTTGTGGATTAAAGATTTGATGATATTAATCTGTAGGTGTCTTTTATAAACAAGATTGCACCATGTGATAATATTCTAAAAATAGATCAGGCGAAGCTGATCGGGGTGAATGTAGGTAGATACGTTGAATTAGATAAGTAATGGAAATTCGTAAATGCCTAATTTTGCTGCTTCTAATTTTTCCGACAATACAGTGAAGTAAACAAATTCGTATTCGAAGAATGTAAACAAATTCGCACAGCAGCCGCGTAAAATGAAAAAATTTTTTAATGTAAGATTCCCAATTTCTTTAGCTGAAAACAACAACAACAACTGATATTAATCTGTAGGATATGATGTTTTAAATGAGTAGTGGAAGTTACAATTGAAAATACCTTTTGCTGAACAAAAACAACAACAACAACTATAATGTAAGTTATGGATTAAAAATCTTTCACAAACAAGAGTGATCATATGCTATGATATTCGATATCTAAAAATAGATCACTGCTGCTTGGGATGCTAAGAAATATGAGGTAATGGAAACTAAAGCTTTATTAGAAAATTTTCGATGTAGGTTTGTGTGTGTGTGTGACTTTAAGTTCTCGGATTCCTCGATTCTCCGTGTGGAATCTGTCTGTGACTTGGGTGCAAATGTGACCACTGATGTAAATTATATGGTATAAAAGAGTAGTTCTATCCTGAGTTTTATAAAATGTTGGTCCCGAGAGTTTTTGCATCCGGTCAAAACATTGCATTTGTACACTTGCTTTGTGAGACCACTTCTTGAATATGCTAGCCAGGTCAGATCCCTATTTTAGAGTACACACGTCGACCGTATCGATTCTGTTCAGCGAAACTTTAAACGCTTTGCTCTTAGGCACAAAATTAATTGATACTTCCAGAGATGTAAAGGACTCATATTTTACCCAACTCATTGCTCAACGCAAGCAGTGAGTCCGTTCAATCATTGAGTCCCCTCAACCAGCATCTTCCACCAATAACGCTTTCCGCCCCTTCACAAATGTTTACAGCTACGATCTTCGAGATGAAAAATAAGTGAACTCCAGAAACAAAATCGAAAACCTATGCTATTGCCAGTAGTTGTTCCATAGGAGCACCAGACCACTTTTTTTAGTCTCCAGGACTTCGCCACAGATGGCGCCACCGTCGGTAGGTGGTTTGAGTCCATACTAATGTAGGTTTATGTCTTGGATGTATTGGTTTGTGTCTTGGATCCGCCATTGTGTCTTGGATGCACCATTGAGTCGAGACTGCGCCCTAGCGGGATTAACCGGTACTACCAGGATGTGTCATTTGGTCTTGACTGCACCCTAGCGGCATTAGCAGGTACTACAAGCATGCTCCGGTACTACGGTTTTCTTAGATAGATATGTGGTGCACCTAAATGTAGGCTTTTTTATTATGATTTTTCTTGAGCACCTAAATGTAGGCTTTTGGCTTTGAACTAATATTAGTAATAATTAAAATTAACGCCAAGAAATTTTTGTTCATGCCAATGGATTCTAGATGGTTGGGGTGCGCGTATTAACGGGGACGAAATTTTCATCAGAAATCCTCTACGGGCTCTGGTTTTCGAGATATTAGCGATTTTACCTTTTTAAATATAGTTAATATTAGTAATAATTCAAGCTACCTAGGGTAGTTTTGTTCATGCCAATAGATTCTAGAAGGTGTTAGAGGGGCGGGGGTTAGAGGGGGAACGAAATTTTCATCAGAAATCCTCTACGGGCTTTGGTTTTCGAGATATTAGCGACATCTGTTTGGGCGCAAACGCCATTTCTTGAGTAAGGTACCCTAGCGGCCTTAGCCGGAACTACCAGCATGCCTTGGTTTTGCTGTTTTCTTTTATTAGCGGGAGAGTTCTAGATATCGGCATGACGTCATCATAGTTTTGCTGCAGGCAAGTTGTAGATATAAGCATCATTCGAATTTCACAACATGACATCACCATGAACAGATTCTAGAAGATGTCAGTGAGGGTTGTGGTATATGTGTATTGAAAATTCTTATGTTTTATAAACATCTGTTTTTATGTCCAATAAAATTTCTTATTATAAAAGTATTTCTTATAGCACATTGTCCAATACGAGCTTGTCAAGATGGCGCATTTGTGTTAATCTCTATTAGTTTTCCACAGTTGTATTCATCTTCGACGTTGATAATGATTTCACCCTCTCCAACTATCTTCTGCATCCAATGAACTTTTTCAGCTCCCTTTACATATATGGTTTTGTTTCGAAGCAGTGGTTCAACTATAGTGTACAGCTTGTGATACGGTATGTAGCCATCATCCCAGCGAAATCCATGAAAATTGTGTTGAAGCCATTTTACTTGCCTCTTTTTTGCTGAAGTCAAATCTTTGTATCTGAACAGTGGTTCAAATATAAAGTGTTGCATCTGGTTTTCATTGTTTAAAAGTGCTAGTTTTTTTGTGCTGAATTCATTGAGATTTGTTTTGAATCCTTGGACGTCTACGAAGACAGCCATCTTCTTAATTTAACTTTCTAACTTCAGTTGTCAGCGGACTGTATTCCACTATTCGATCGTGTAGAAGCAGGCGATATGCTGTTGTATTAGCCAGTATATTTTCAGATGTCTTGAATTCTAGCCTTATGTCAACAGGTCCAGTTTTATTGTTTCATTTTGATGTGAGCAATCAATGACAGCGATCGGAGCATCGGTTTTGAACTTCTCCCATGTGAGGAACGGCTGATACTGATGACCATAATATGATTGTATAAACTTTATATACATCTCATACAGCAATGCGTATCTATTCAAATCAAATTTCAAATTCAAATCATCATAGGGATATGATTCTGAGTTCAAATGAACTGTAACATCAGTGAGTTGACAGTGATAAAATTTGCTAGCATCTTTGGTTTTATCGTTCCTTCGATTTGTTTGTAATGCTTAGATGATAAATCGAGGTCTCTCCAGTTGAGTGGAAGTCTTAACTGACCAGGTTTGATGCGTGGATTCCGGTAGTACTGGATACTCATATATGTCCCAGCTGCGGAATGGTATTTGTATCGGGCGACCTCTCCCGATAATTTTAAATAGTTGCAGCTTTTCATCATCGGATACTGTAACATGCGGAATGCTCCATTGAAGTTTGGTAATTTCAATTTTCACCTCATCTGTGGTTGATATAATGGTATTAGCATCTGTCCTGCTCCGAGTCAATATGAGTTCATGTTTGGAATTTATCAAAATTTTCTTGTAATCTTCAGCGAATCCCAATAAATATTTCAGAGGTACACAATAGTTAAACAGTCCATTGGTTGATATAATGGATGAATCTGGTGACCATCTGCCGTTGAGTAGTATCCTGCTTACATTTGCATTTAGAGATACGTAGTTTTTTAATGTTGTCGCAATCCCAAGATTTCTTGTACGGTCGATTTCCACTGCATTCAATTCATAGCGTATTTCCTCAAAAAGAAATGGTAGAGCATTGTTAGCTAATTTTGTGGTTGCTGAAACGGTTCCATCAAGCTTTGTTAGCGACCCCTCAATGTAAGAAAACTCCTGCTGGGTAGAAGATTCAAGTCCTGATGTTGTACAGATAAACGGATTTCATCGCTGTTTTTAAATGATGTTAGAAATGGTGAATAGGAGTGATGTTAAAATTTAGTAACACTGTTATCAAAGCGAGCGTCTGGTGCAATATTTAATATTCCTTTATTCATTGTTTCAGCGTTAAGCCCATCGATTGTAAATATGCTGTATTTTTTGACTAATGATCTTGTCTGCTCCGAACTCGTATTTATCATTATTGTATATAAACATGCAGTGACTTCAAATGTAACCTGATAGTTATAGTCTCTCCTCTGAAGTTTATTAAGTCACCGTCTTGGTCAAGGAGCTTCAATGTTACAGAACTTATACGTTTGGTGTTCACAGGCAAATAGATTACATTTTTGGGTACCTCCACTATTTTATACCCAGGCCCCACGTTCGGTGAAAAGTCGTGGAGAGTGTGTACTTGTGTGTTGTTGAAGAATGACCCTAATATAATATTACATTCGATGCGTATAGTATTTACTTTAATGATGTTGACTGGCAACTCTGATGTATGCACTATATTAGCAGTCAGTTACTGAATCCTAGCAGAGGAGCTATGGATCTCTGTTTTTCAAAACGTATTTCTTCAGATGCCTTAACTTCACTCTTCAATGTATTATTGTTAGCCTTTATCGCAACTTTTATCCTGCTCCCTTCTTTATCCAAGTACCCTTGTACACAGTTTGCTATATAATCAATCTCTTAGGATCCAACAGGTGTCTCAACAACCTCATTCCCTACATGAACCTGATTATTGCTCACATCAATATTTGGTATAGAGTTGTATGTTTGAAAATCAATTAATCCACAAACATAATCCGTTGCTAGCTCCAGCAGAGGAAAGTACTCAGCAGTGAGTAGAGATAAATTTCCCGTGAGAGTAAGTGTTAATGACATGGTCGTTGATA